>CM031239.1:732247775-732437170 GCA_018340775.1 Taxus wallichiana var. yunnanensis
GTGCTTCATTTCACACTTGACTGATTGAGGGAATACCACACATGAACCCCACATAATACACAATAGTTACTACACACTGCATCTATTCACACATCGTGCATATTACATCACACATTCTATAGTTATTTTAAATAATTTTGACATTTACACATATACATGGCATACATCACACATCATACATTTATCCATCCATAGCATATTGAATATCTTGGTTTCTTTTACTCTTTCTTACATTTTCTTATATATGGTCATTTTATTACACATACTAGTTAGATCTCTTGTATGTCATTTATCTATACCATACACACATGTGCATTCACACCTTTGTTTAGTTGTGATTATAGATACATGTATTTTACATGCAACACAGATGCTTATCTTCTACCCATCCTACATTAGTCATTGGGGCATCCACATTTGTCTCTCACATGTGCTATTGTTTCATTTTGTACTTAGCAATTTACATTACTTGCTTATACATTTTTCATTACTTGCTTATACATTTTTTTGACATATGAGTTATTTTTCTAATAAGCTAATGGGCTTCATGTGCAACATTTGTTTTATAGGATTATTTTCTTTCATGGTTATTTTTTGTTTGTACTTGCTTGTTTTGTTTGTTATTGTATGCATGCATTGCCGTTTGTTTAGTGTGTACACTTGTTTGTTTGTATTTGGCCATGATAGCCTTGCATGTCTTGTGACATCGTGAGTGATGTCCCATGTTTACAGCCCACTTTGTGTGGCTTACTTTGTCTTTTGGTGAGTTTACATTACTATATTGCTTGGTAGCTTATACATTATTTGTGTAGCTTAAACTACATGTTTTTTCATACTATCACTTGTCTTTTTCTAGCCTATTGTGCCGTGAACTCATTGGTTTATACCAAGTGCTTTCCTTCCCCCTACAAGGAATAATTACAGAGTTCATGTGGTTGGTCCTCTTTTGGGTCCAAATTCTCCTATCAATGATGTTTCATGTGCCCCCAAAGAGGGGGAATAATTTGGGTTTTTACATACTACACAACACTTCTACACCATTTTAGTTTAGTTAGTTTCCACCCTTGGCATTATGGGTTATATAGCGAGTGGGTTTAGACTAGTCTATGAACCCCATACACAATGGATTTTATAGGACATGGTTGTCCTTAGCGTTACGGGAGTAATTATAGGTTAGAGGATACATCGGAATTCCTCTCTACACTACTTCAATTAGTGGCATTAGATTGCCCAAAAAACTAGGTAGTATAAAGATCTCTTCACACATATTTAGGGAAGTAGGTACAAGTTGGAGGATACAACAAAATTCCTTCCTAAACTTTTTCAGCTGTGGCATTGGATTTCCTAAAAATCTCGGGACATGATATGCTCTTTCTACACCTTTTCTCTCCTCACGAGATCGATACATGTTTTCCTTTTACACTTTTCATACTTTCATTTCAGTATTTTCATTACATATACATGTGTCTTTTACATTCATTTTGACATATATACATGTGTATTTTACTACTTGATCATCTTCTCCTTGTAGGTCTGACCGTATGAGAAGAAATCAATCACCAAAAACAACTACAACAAATTGGGGAAACAAAAACAATGACATTTTGTGGCATCACACACATCAGAAAATACAAACATGTTTCCGCCCTAGGTTCACTCTCATCACTTTTTGTACTTTTGCATATTTAGTTTCCACGATCCAACACATTTTGTCACTATGCACTTTTTCTAGTCCTTTGGCATGTTTCTACATCACTCTAAACAAATTATCAATTACGAATCTCTATCTACTTTATATTACCTAGCTTTCAACCCACCAACATAAAGTGGGGGAAAATTTAGTCACAAAATCACACACTTTAGAAATTATTTAGTCTCGGTCTCATACTACTATTCATATGGTTTTTAAGTGAAGAAAGTACTAATTAACCTCCATATTTTGTCTATTTTACTTTGATTTATGTCATCATTACTGATCTCCCATACACACTTTCCCATTCTATTTTATTTGTTTTCTGTCATTTTAGCCTTTACTAGGGTGCCCATCCTTATACTACGGTGCCCGCATGCGCCTTGGTCCCAATCGGGTGCCTTGATCCTTTTCCCACTTTTTTGCCACTTTTTAGGCACATTCTAGTCATTTAAGCTTTTATATTTCTTGTGGTTGACATCTTCGAGGTTAATTAGGAAATTATATTAAGAGAACCATATAAATATAAAGTTATGAAACCATAATTAGGAACCAAGCACTAGTCACTACTATCATCACCTAAGGTTACATCCATCAAAGGTTACACTTGCATACATCTAGCTCCATCACAAAGGAAAAAGGTTGGTTCATCTACATCACACTTTGCATAGGAGGATAATTTATTTTATTCCATCCATCGTTATTTTACATTTTCTACACATAGTTATTGCTCGCTACTTTCACAAAGTGCAACTAGCACAATAGAACCTAGGGAATGATTACACACACTTGCAGATATAACTACATCATTTCGAGATGTATTGAAGTGCTCACTAGTAATTCCACCATTGTTACAACCGAGGTTAGTGTGACCACTTCATATGCATATCTTTTTTTTTTTTAGGTTTGATGTTTGTCTTGGGGTTTTGTAGGTATTTTCTTTGTCACCGACTAATGGTGACATCCAAAGTGCGATTCGAGATACATTAGTGTGATAGAAAATGAAGGCTTCATATCATCTTCCAACCCTGCAAGTTTGGTTTCTAGACCTCCTACATAGACCAGGGCACTTAGAAATCAAACTAGGGCACCCACAAGTGCCCCGATCATCTCTCGGTGCCCCAGTCAATCCAAATAGCTCAGATCTATCCTTTTTAAGACCTCTACATGTTTGTTCCTACTTCCATAATATTCAGTTCATTTGAAAACACAATTTAGATTAGATAAGTCATTTCCTTAATCTTCTTGCACATTAGGGTTTCTATTTTCATTAGCCTAGTTGCTTGAGTCACTTTCTATAGTTATTGTTATTTACTATTGTTCCTAATTAAAATACCTAACCTAAATCTAAATTTTAAGTTAATCATTTTTAAATGATTAGCTAAAATGTGGATAAATGGTAGTTAATATAACTAGGAACAATAATAAATAATAGTAAATAAATGTAGAACGTGGCCCAAGAAACTACACTAATGAAAATAGAAACCCTAATATGCAAAGAAGGGTTGGAAGGAGATTAGCTGATTTGGTGAGCTTGTTGGATTGTTTCACAAAATGACTAGAGAAACAGGTGGAGGAAAGAACCATGCGAGATGTCTACAAACTTGTAGATCTAGGCAATCTAATTGAACCGGGAACTTGGGAGAGGATCGGGGTTCTGTGGGCACCCTAGTCTATGTTGTGGGTACCTTGGTTTGTGTAGGAGGTCCAAAAAAAGATTTATAGGGTTTAGATTATTTGAATCCTTCGTTGTCTATCACACTAATGTATCCAAACTATGCTAGATGTCACCAATATTCCATGATGAAGAAAAGACCTACAAAACCCCCAGACAAACATCAAACCCTAAAAAATAAAGATGCATATGAAGGGGTAGGACTATCCTCATTTTCCACATTGATGGACTTACTAACTAAGCGTTGCACTAAATCTCAGACCTAATGAAGTTATATGTGTAAGTTCGTGCAATCATGCCCTAGGTACTCTTATGATAGTCACACTTTTTGAAAGTAATGAGAAACAACTATGCATAGAAAATGTAATACAATGGTGGATGAAATAGAATAAAATTCCCTCCTATGCAGTGTGATGCAAATGAACCAGCCTTATGCCTTGTGATGGAGCTAAATGGATGCAAGTGTAGCCTTAGATAGATGCAACCTTACGTGATGATAGTAGTGACTAGTGCTTGGTCCCTCATTATGGTTTCATAACTTTATATTTATACGGTTCTCTTGATATAATTTTGTAATCATCCCTGAAGAGGATGACCACAAGAAATATGAAATTCTCAAATGGATAGAAAATGCCCAAAAAGTGGTGGGAATGTGGGTAAAGGATCGGGATGCCTGATCGGGACTAGGGCACCTAAGGGAACCCTAGTATAAGTGTGGGTGCCCCAGTCAAAGATAAAATGATGGAAAATGAAAAAAATAGACTGGGAAAGTGTGTATGGGAGGTCGGCAAGATGATAGAAATCAAAGTAAAATGGCCAAAAGATGGGGGTTAATTAGTACTTTCTTCACTCAAAAAACATATGAATAGTAATATGATACTCGAGACTAAATAATGTCTAAAGTGTGTGATTTTGTGACTATATTTTCCCCCACTTTATGTTTGTGAGTGAAAATCTTGGTAACATAAATTAGATAGAGATGCGTACTGATAATCCATGTAGAGTGATGTAGAAACACGTTGAAAAGGACTAGAAAAATCATAAAGTGATAAAAAGATGATGGAGCTTGAAAATTAAAGATGAAAAAGTGCAAAAAAGTGATGAGAGTGAACCTAGGGTGGAAACACGTGTATTTTCCAATGTGTGTACATACCCGCATAGTTAGTATGGTTTGTGCTGCCATAAAATGTCATTGTTGTTGTTGCCTGCATTTGTTGTAGTTTTTATCATTGATTGCTTGCTTCTCATATAGTTGGACCTGCAAGGAGAAGATGATCAAGTAGTCAAATATGCATGTATATATGTAAAATGCATGTAAAAGACACATGTATATGTAATGAAAAGACTGAAATGAAAGTGTAAAAGGAACATGTGCACTTGATCCATGATGAGAGAAAGGGTGTAGAAAGAGGATATCCTGTCCTGGGTTTTTGGGTGATCCGACGCCATAGGCCAAAGAAGTGTAGGGAGGAATTCCATTGTATCCTCCAACCTATAACTACTTCCCTGAATATGTGTGAAGAGATATCTATATTGCCTGGTTTTTTGGGTGATCTGACACCACTGGTTGAAGTAGTATAGAGATGAATTCCATTGTATCCGCTAACCTCGTAAATCCTCCCCAGAATGCTAAGGAAAACCATGTCCTACTAAATACTCTATGTACGAGGCTTGTAGAATGGTCTAAACCCACTCACTATATAACCCATAATGTCAATTACAAAAACTAACTAAACCGAATGGTGTAGAAGCATTATGTGTAGTGTGTAAAACCCCAAATGATACCCCCCTCTTTCGAGGTGCATGTGATGTCATTGATAGGAGAATGCAGCCCCAAAATAGGACCAACCACATGAAATTTGTAACTCTAACTTTCATGGGGAAAGGAAAAAACTTGGAAGAAACCAAGGCACCCACAAACAAGAGGCTATTCAAAATAAATTTTAGTACGAACAAGCATTTATGTATAAAACAATGTGTAATCTATGTAAACAGTTTATAAGCTACCAAGCAATATAGTAATGTAAACACACAAGAAGATAAAGTAATCCACACAAATTGGGATACAAACATGGGACATCACTCATGATGTCGTAAGACATGCAAGGCCATCATGGCCACATACAACAAATAAGTGTGCACACCAAACAAAGGGAAAGGCCCACATATAATAGCAAAAGTAGATAGATGAGTACAAACAACAGATAACCATGGAAGCAAGTAATCATGCAAACAAATGTTGCACATGAAGCACTCGTTAGCATGTTAGAAAGATAACCAAGTATGTCAAAAGCATGTATAACCATGTAATATAGATTTATAAGTATAAAATGAAATAATAACACTTGTGAGAGACGAATTTGGATGCCCCCAATGACCAATATAGGATGGGTAGAAGGCGAGCATCTGTGGTGCATGAAAAATACCTATATCTATGTCCACAACTTTAAAAAAGGCATGAACGTGCATGTGTTTATGGTACAAATAAATGACATACAAGAGATCTAACTATCATGTGTAATAAAGAGATCATATATAAGAAAATGTAAGCAAGAGTAAAATCAACCAAGATATGCAATATCTTATGGATGGATGGAATGGAATGCAAGATGGATGATAGGAGCCATGTGCCCACCGAGTGAATGGAGATGTATGCACTGAGGTTCAGTTGGTTTTCCCCCTCAGAATTAAAGAATGAACCATAAATGAGAGTGTGTCATCAGGAAATGGTCGAAGTGTGTGTTATATCTAACGTGCTATGATGAATGTGTATGTGTGTGTTGGTGAGATGTGACCTAGAAATGAAGTATGTGCATGACCCTTATAGCTTAACTGTATGTCACGAAAATATGAACAAAGGAGTGATGATTTAGCCTAAAGCGTATATCACTAAAAGATGAACAGAGGGAGTGGCGATGTATCCTAAAGTGTATACCAAGTAAAAGATGACGGGATAGGTGACAATTTAGCCTATATTCTATGTCACTAACCTAGTAAAGTTTCATGATATAAGGCCGAGTGATGAACGTGTGTATATTATAAGTTCCATTTGATTTGTAAACCCTCGGTAGTCGAGTATGGACCGAGGAACTAAAGTGCGTCATAGGGTAATGAGTACAGTGCATAGAAGATGATGTAGTATGTGTGATGATAATAGATGACCATATGATTTCTAAAGTGTGTAATAGTTGATGTATAGAATTAAATGATAGATGTGTAGATAGTCTAATAATGTGAATATGCGTGCTATGTGATATGCATGATAAGTAGTATGTAATGTGAGACTCGTAGACAATAGAAGTGTGACATATGTATGATGAAGACTAGTATGGTGTATGATGTGTATATGTGTAAATGTCAAAATGATGTAAAATCACTATAGAATGTGTAATGTAAGATGTGTGATGTGTGAATAGACGTAATTTTTTGTAACTATTGTGTAGTGTGTGGAGTTCATGTGTGGCATGCCCTCAACAGTCAAGTGTGAACTGAATCAAAAGAGCATGTCATCAGGTAATGATGATATTGGTATAAGTGTGATGATACTACTAGGTTGGGGGATGTGTTAGATGTTATGCCCTCAAGTGTGTGTGAATGAATGAACTATCTAATGATAGTGAAGGATGAATGTCCTCTATTTGATGCATGTGGTGTTGAAAGTGTATGACCCTACTCTAAGAGTGGTGATATATGAGACATACATTTTTCTAGTGAGTAAAGTCTATGTGTATGTGATGGGTGAATATATGATGAAAACCATGGTGGAGAAAAATGTATAGGTGATGGAGATCTACATGATGTCAAGCATGAAGATGATGGACACCCACGTGGAATAAACCAAGGTGGTGATCTACGTTGAGATGTAGTAATAGTCCTAGGAAAGGGCCGATACCTACATGTAGGACTAACAAAGTAGTGAGGTCATGTAGACAATGCATGAGTAGGTGAACTAGGAGTAGATTGTGCTTTGAGTAACATAAAGTGTGATATGTTAGATGATGTAGGTGGTAATGTGCTTGACTGATGTGTGAGGAGATGACAACAATGGAGTAGATGGTGGGACACCATCAATAGAAATAATTTGATTGTAATGGATGAATTTAAGTCACAAGTGATTCATAGAGATGATAGATTGGTACCGGTGAATCTAATTGAGACCAATAATTATGTCACACCCATCAATTGTGTTTCCATTAAGGAAAGGCAAAAGTATAGTAAGAGGACCTATTGGTGTGTGTTATTTTCCACATCATTAGGCGAGTCATCTCACTTAGGTGAGATCGTAGGTCCATGTGTCATTTAGGGGTCATTATGAGATTCTAATACCAGCCAGTTAAGTGCACCAGTCCTAGAGTAGTGCTGGGATGGGTGACCTCCCGAAAAATTCCCGGTGTCACTTCCTCCTAATGCTATTGGGCCTGATTAGGTGTATACTTGGCTCCATCATGCGGGAGGGTATTGGCGTAACAACTGATTAACATGATTAGATCCCTCTCCACTTCAACATGGGCCCACCTCCTCCTATATTTTTTTTAATGTTTTAAGATTTAAAAAAAAAAAACATTTAGTTTGGCATGTAATAAATTTTAAGGTTGTTTTTTGGCTTGTTTTATCAACCCTCCTACAAGCATCAAAGACAGAGGCGAGGTCAGGGTTGGCGGGAGAGGCTAACCTCCTTTGCGGTCAAAACAAACCCTACTAAAATTTTGTGCCATTTCCAATGAGTACCCACATGATACCCTTTGCACCCATCTCGTGTACTTTTTTAATGCGTTTGCAACATCTAGTGTATTTTTCCATCAGTTGACGGGAATCATTTTAATGCTATAACTTTTGACTCGCTGCTCATTTTTTAGCGCTTCTTTAGTAATATTTTCATGATTTTTGCACTTTACGTGATGGCATTTCCAATTTTGTAAACACACTACTTTTATAAAGTGCCACATTTTGGGCGGGTTGTTTGTACTCTTGGGCTTTCACATGCAGACGCATTATCGGCCGAGTCTGACGTCTTGCTTTCGTGCACCTTGCACCTTGCATTTTTTTCATCATGGAGAGTGATCTTTCTAGACTTGAGCATCGTAGGATCACCTTACAACATCCACCACTTCTCCTTTGGGAGAGGGAACTATTCAGTTTGGCGTGCTTCCATGGAACGTTACTTCACCCATGACGGTCTTTTACCCTTCTTTATTGGGCAGCCTCGCACCCATTAATCATAATCATCTAGAGGACTTCCTTGACACTTGTGACCATGTCTTTTGTCACATGATGATGCATGTCTCTCACTCTCTTTGGTTTCACATGGCGAGACTCATATCCACCTCATCATGTTTGGAGCATTCTTGGTCCTTCTATGGAGACCCTTCACATCTTTCGCCATTGTTGCTCTTTGCTGATTTAGTCATCTCCTCCATTTCTTCACATGATGAAAATTCCATTGACATTGACTTGTTTGGTTCTAATTATGATGATGAGGATTGTACACCTGTTCGATGTCGAAAGAGTACTACAGTACTATTCTCCTCTTTCTCTCACTATTCCAAACATTGTTGTCACCCCCCACATCTCATCCGATATCGAGCAGTCTTCTACTCAGCCTCATACCATCATCACACCTACCTCCTTTCCACTTCCAATGTGTGAGGCCCATTTCACTCCTCCACCTTCATTGGATGATTCATACCTATCTGACATCGCTCTTTTGTTTGTTGAGCCCCCTCATTGGGATGAGTATCTACCTGACCTTAGTCATCTTTTCACAGAGTCTACTTGTGATGCACTACAGGTCCCTCATCCATCTATAGGTGTTTTAGAGGATTTCATCATCTTTGTTGTTGGGAGTGCCCCTTCCGGAATCATGTCACTTCCACATTTCCAAAGACCTTCATTGATCCACCCTCAGCTGTGGATCCCTTTTCTGTTGTGGAGGATGTTTTGTTCCCTTCACATCACTTGGACATCCTTTCTACAGGTGTTCCTCTTTTTCACTCTGATAGTTCTACGCACGTGGCATTACCTTCGGTTCCTTGGCACTCACTCACTAGACCTATGTCACAGTTCCGTGCACCCGACTCAGAGTTCTTCGTGTTATTGCCTTCCGTTTCCTTTGTGGAGTGGGTAGACTTCCAGCACGTCATTTCTGTCCTTCGTAAGGGTAGGCACACAGTTCATTGCGGGTGGCTCTTCTTCAGTCCAGAGGAAGAGGATTTCATGATCGACATCCTTCTAGGATACCTCCTAGAGTTGCAGAGTTCAAATCCTTCCATGGCATCTTCCATATTCCTCTCATCTCCCTCTTCTTCTCTCTTCTTCTTCTTTCCAAGAGATTGCCTCTTTGTACATGGGTACCTTTTCAGGCTCATCTAGAGTTGGGACCTATATTTGGCATCTTTCTTAGATTAGAGAGTGTGTTTTTCTCTTGTGGTGGATGTTTTTCCCACTGGGTTTTCCTTCACTGCTTGGGATATTTTTCTTGTACATGGGTACCTCATAAGGATTTGTCTTGGGACCCATTTCTCATTTCTGACTTACCACCTCATCCTAAGTTACGATGAAGGGGGTGTTGGTGTGTGTTATTTTCCACATCATTAGGTGAGTCATCTCACTTAGGTGAGATCATAGGTCCATGTGTCATTTAGGGGTCATTATGAGATTCTCTTATGTGTCAGTGCATCAGTGCATCATATGCGTCATTGGGAGTTACACTTCTATTCTGGGAATGTAACTCCCCCTCTCTACTTGAGTTGTCATGATTGCAACACTGGGGGTTACTCAACACCTCCTATATGTACACCCCATTTGATCTATGAGATAGAGGAGAGTTTTATGGCTTAACCAAGTTCTGCCCGTGTTTCAAATATTTGCATGCACATTCGGTTGATGCTTGCTTTTCCCAAGATCTCTTCACGTTGCCGCTCACATGTCTGCTGATGTGCATGTCATTCCTCATGATCATTGCTTGGGGTTTTAAACCATCTTTTAGGACTAACCATGACATGTAGTTTGATGACACCAAAGGGTTTGTTCATAGGGTATTCAATTTATGATAGAGGGTAACTAATAGCCTTAAGAAGTGGAATGGAACATGCACTAATGGGCCATGATGGGTCAACCTTAGTGTTACCCAATTTTGCACACATGAAAAAATTGGAAAGCGGGGTCTTATTATGATCAAATTATGACATTGGTCCCAAAGACTCACTTCCGGTCATCTTAGAGATAATACGATTAAAATAATTAAATAAGTGAGCTCACCTAGCCTAACTCAGACCCAACTTGGTGCCGGCTCGATGTGTAGCCCAAAGGCCAACTTAGAGGTTCAAGATAAGGGAGACTAAGAGGAGTTCGAGCTAGTAGATGGAGCTCAATGGAAGGAAAGAGAGTCGGAGTTTGGACAATGGCTTAGTCAATACAACCGATGAATCTAAAGTTCATTTCTTACTTGATTGAGCTTGTCAATGTTGATGCAAGCAGTTCAAGCTCATGTGAATGCATCATTGTTGTGCCAGGTTAAGGAGCTTGTTTGGTGGAGATCTCAAAGGGAGTTTCCCGGTTGATAGCTCGGTGTGAGCTTGGTTGTCAACTCAATTTAGAGATCGGTGGAAAGCATGCATTGTGATCTCGGTGGTGCGGTGTTATGAGTGAGTCGGACCAAACATAGAACTCACCAAGCTCACAAGAGGATTACAGAAGGAGAAACGGTCATGAGGCCGACATGAATTAAATATCATAGAGTCAATGTTTGTACATGGCGCAATAGGAGAACTTCGGATTCACAGGGATTGTAGTGACTAAGTCATGGAAAGGCATGTAATTAAATAAGTTCAAATTCAGTGATGGTGAGCTCGAGCCAAGACATTTCAAACATGAATTGACACACAAAGGAATGGCTCAACCAGGTATTTGAGTACGAGCTCGGTGATTTCATGGGGAGCTCAGTGAGAAGCTCGATGTTGATGCATATAGCTCACCAAGTTGGTGATGGAGCTCAATTTCTGGGAGCTTGGTTAGTCTTAGATGGCTTGGTTCAATAAAAAGGGGTAGTGCACTTGTATAGTGATCTTGGTTATGCTAAGTAGTGGAATGCACATTTTGAGGAGCTCAACACAGGGAGATCAGTGGAAATGAACTCGTCTGGTACATATCATAGAGAGAGCTCACCATCGATGCTTAGAAGAAACTTGTAAGAATCTCGTAACTCAGAAATCGAGAGTGTGGATGTAGGTGGTAGCTCATGGCAAGGTGATGAGTGTGACATATGAGATGCACAAGAATCAAGAGCTCATCACTTATGGTAGGAGAAGGAGTCGGTAGAAGGAGCTCATGATGGTGAGGAGTTCATGGATCTAGGTCACATGGTAGAGCGTTAAGGGCTTGATTCCGTGAAATATAAAATAAGTTCGAGAAAAGTTGACGGAAATAGAGATGAGCTTGCCATAGTCGAATGCAAGGGAGATCGATTCTAGCAAAGGAGCTCGTTGTGGTCATAACGAGGTAAGGCTAATTCAAAGTGAGGCCGGTTACATTGAATGGTGGAGAATCTCATCTAAGCCGAGTTGGTTCGGCGAGCCAACCACCAAGTTGGACTCATTTTTGACCATTTCTCAATTGACCCCACTCCTTGAGTCAAACCGGTCAATGGGGGTCCCACCTAAATTCAATTAAATTAATATTTTTATTTAAGTATTTTAAATAATAATATTTATTATTATTATTATTTAATATTTTATTTAAATATTCTTTTAATTAATTACAAAGAATAAGTCAAACCAGGACATTAATGACACATGATGGAACCTTCTAAGGTGGTTCAACCAATTAAAAAAATAATACATCATGTACCTTCAATTTATGGATGTAATTATGACCTTTCCTCTTCTCTCTCACAGATTCTTCTATAAATGTAAGTTGGAGGTTCATTCCAAAAGGTTCCAACAGGTCAAATAGTTTGGAAAGTTAGACATCTTAGGTAAGTGCAATTTTCAAGAGCCCTCTCTCTTCTGCAAGTTGTCCTTATGTGTTGAGAGAACTTTCAAGCCTCCTCTTCAATAATGTAATGGAAACCATTACCTCTTCTCGAATGTATGATGCACCGTGCACGTTCTTTATGTTTTGTGACTAATCTCAGCCATTTCATCCTTCTATACTTCTTTGTACCTTTTCTAATGCTTGCAGGTACATTGTGCAAGTTCACATTTCTATTGCATGTTCTTGGAGTTTTGTGCTTATCAAGTGGTCGAGTATTGCATGTAGTTGAGTTGTGGTGTCTATTCACCCTTCTTAAGTTCATCCTTCTTCACTAAGAAAATAATATATTGCTCTTTCTGATCAAGTTTAACAATGGGAACACATGTCTCTTAGTCTGTGGTATTATGTATCCTCTTTAAGGTGCAATAGGTGAAGTTGACATGTGGTACACACACCCTCTTCAAATTAACCCTTCCTGAGTCTAGCAACACCCTTTATTTGGTGCATCATCATCCCTAGTATAGTTTCATTTTTGTAAATCTCTTTCCCTAAAATCCCATGAAAATGTTAGCATAGGACTAGATAGCCATTTTTATTACACTAGGAGTATACAACACTTAGTTTAGGAAGAGGAAATTGGCCTTCTCCAGGTTCACCTTGAGCCCAAGTCCCACACTCAAGAGGTGATCCCATGTGTCCCAATCACACCGAGCGTCCTGTTCACATTCGGCCATTTGGAGGGTGCGGTGATTTGGAGACAACATTTTTTGGCATGCCTGGTGGCACAAAGAGTTAGTAATTCTCTTCTCACTTACACAAGTTAAAGTACACGACAACTCTATATCTCTAGATTCCAAATCTTAGTGCATTAACTTATGTGAAGAATTCGAGAAAAGATATTCTTTAAAGAAAGGAAATTATCAGCATATTGAACTTTCCTTGTCTCCTCTAAAGAGAAGATGAAGAGGCATTTGAACATCACCAATTGCAGCTCTACCTCATAGGGGTCATTCAAATCCTCCATACGGAAGGTTCACTCCACCAAGGAACAATCAACCTCTTGCTGTTATGGCATGAAACCAAGTTTTCCCCCTTTTAATGTAAGCAGTCCACTTCTGTTGGCTAAACATGACCCTATAACTATTGCAACACTCAAAATTTTATCCTTTTATACAAGGGAAACTCACATTACTCCAGTAGAACATATTCTTGATGTAGCCAGCATTTGTGTCATACATAATGTCACGGAGGACAACATTGTGGTTAGAATTCTTGCTACCTCTTTTAAGGGAAAATCACTTCAACGGTTTTGAGGGTTAAGTGTTGGTAGTATAACCACTTGGGACAAATTAGGAGAAAATATCTGTAAATAGTTTGAAGGCAAGAGTGATAATCTTTCACTTTTGGAACAACTCACTACCATGAAGAGATCTCCCCAAGAATACATGAGTGACTTCAACTTCTGATTCCACAGGACCTGGAATAGGATTCTGGCACTTGTAAATCCTTCTACACATAATGCATTCTTGTATTATTTGTGATCCTTGAATAGCGATGTAGCATTCTTGATCCAGTCCATGGGAGGGGCTACATTACCTGATGCCTATGACATTGTCATAAGAGTGGAAAATTCCTTGATTTAGGATGGAAAGATAGCTCCACAACCGCCAATGCCATTGTCTCTAGATCTTATGAACAATCAGCCTATCATTGCTCCTATTCCAGTAGCCTCTAATCAACTAGCTCAGTCTTCCCCTGCCTCTTCAAATGATCTATTTGAATTCAAGTCACTACTACAAACATTTGGAAATGAGCTTGTTGCACTCAAGAGGAAACAATTTCAATACAATCATCTATATCATCCAAAAAATCATTAGTATCAAGCTAACCACCCTTCTTTTCAAGGGAAAAATCAGCTGCAAAATCAAGATACAAATCAAGCTATGAATGTCAAACCTTTGAACTTTTGAAACCCTCTTACCATTAGTTCTTCTAGAGCCATTGTACATATCCAGAATAATCTAGTTCAAGATTACGAATGGTGTTACCCTTGTTCTCAACCCCACAATAAAAATATTTTTCCCAATGGAGTTCTTGGCCAGAACTTATGGTTTAAAGTGTATCTTCCCCTTACGGGAAAATAGAGAACCCATCTACACAAGAAACAACAAATCAACTGCAAGCACATGAAGAAACCACTTTGCTAAATTGGAAAGAAAAAGATTTTTACGTGTGGAATACAGATCCCTCATCAGTGGTGGAAAAAACTCGTTCCAAGAAGAGAGTAATGGAACCTCAAAATTCCAAAGCTGATCAAACATCCACTTCATAGCCTCAAACACAAGTGCGGTTGATAAAGATGTGGGAAAGAAACCACCAGAAATACCTGTTATCTAAGCCACAAGAAAAGAAAGTTCATCAGGTATCACAGTACCCAACAAGTATTTTCCAAAGGAGGATCCCAACGCTCAAAGAAGCATAAAAAAGTAGGAGTAATTCCCTTCATCATAGTGGAACAGATGAAGAAAACCAACTTGAGTGTTACTATGTGGGATGCACTCTCAATTCCTTCTCAAAGAAACTTGTTGTGAGAGGCTCTGAATAATTTTGGTACAACCGGCAGATCATCAAGTCATGGAGCAACAACTGCTATGATTTTGTGTCAACCAGAAGGGAAAAATTATTCCTAAAGCAAACAAACCGCCACCATTCTATATTTCCCTGATCATTGACAACCACCTGGTGCACAATTGCATGATCGATTCTAGTGCTAGTAGCTCAGTCATGCCCAAACAAATTACAGATGTACTAGGCATACAATATACATCAATTACAAGAGGAGTTGTTCCGCTAGATGAAACAACTGTTAAAATTGTTAGAGTTATCAAAGGACTTCAACTTACCATTCATGCATGCCAAAGTTTTCATTCACCTAAGACATATCAATCATTGATCTTCCTCCTCTCTTCGCCATCTACCTATCACGAGATTTCACTACCAAGATGGGTGGTTATCTATCATCTGATTGGTCACATATGATTCTCAGGACTTGATACATAACCAAAGTGACTATAAGGGCAGAACCAATCTGCCATAATCATGTAGAACCCTACACTGCTAATCCTATAAATGGGAATTACACCATTAGAGATCTAGAAGAAGAAGTTGTTGATAATGAACCAACCAATCTCGTTGAAGAAGTCCCCAATACTATGCTAGATGAAGTAAGTAGAGATCATCAATATGATCCCTACACTGATGTATTAGTAGAAGAAGAAGTTGGTTTGCTACTTTTGGAAGAAATAAGATTGGGTACATACTGCATTCATGAAGAAGATACAATCATACCGCAACTTGTCAAAACACCAAGTGATTTGGAAGGACTGTGGCAATTTTTCTTCAATGGCTTGAGAAGTAAGAATGGATATGGTGTTGGTGTTATGTTAATTTCTCCAGAGGGAGATAAGTACTTCTCATCTTTTTAGTTGCAGTTTAGTTGCACTAACAATGTTGTTGAATACGAGGCCTTTGTGCAAGGAATTTAACTAGCCCAAAAGAAGGGGATTAAATCCCTTACTATTTTTAGAGATAGTGAGTTAGTTTTCCATCAAGTGACATCATGTAGTGCATCCAAGAATGATCTTTTAATATCATACAAAAACTAAGTCTGGGACTTGATTGAAGATTTTGAAGCTTTCAGAATCCACATAGTTCCTAGAAATAAGAATCAAGATGTTAATAAGCTTGTTGCAATTGGCTCACAATACAACATACCTATTGATGTCATGAAAGAAGGAATAAATTTATCTAAATGGTGGTTTGACCTGTAGTCCCTGATAATGTGAGTAGCTAACAAGTGTTTGATAGTGACAAACAAATTATCCTTTTCCTACAAGAAGAGGTGGAGTTTGCTGTAAGAAATCAGGATAGGTTGCAAGAGTCATATGGTGATCAAATTATAAAATTTAAAAGAAATAAAATACCAAAATGCTTAGTCACTTTGGAATCCTTTTTCAATTTAGATGATCAAGAAAAAGACAAAGTTCTAACATGGTGGTCAAAGAGGAAGATTTTGAGGAAGTCGAGGTAGCACATGAGAAGTTTCTGAAGATTGGAAAAGTGTGTAATTCTGAAGAGAAAGAATCTTTCATCAAACTTTGTAAAAATTATCATGACATCTTCACATGGAGCTATAAAGAACTGCGTGGTTTTGATCCAGGTCTAGCACAACATACCATCGAATTGGATCCTAATGCCAAGCCAGTTTGCCAGAAAAAAGAGGCCAATTAATCCCAAAATTGAGCCACTAATGAGAAAGGAGTTAACCAAACTCATTGAGGCCTGTATTATTTTTCCCATCAAGCACTCCTCTTGGGTAGCCAATTTGGTGCCCATAAGGAAGAAGAACGGAGAGATTCGGTTATGCATAGATTTTAGGGATTTGAATCATGCATCATTGAAATACCATTACCCTCTTCCATCAATGGAGTAGATCCTTCAAATGGTGGCAGGAGCTCAAATATTTTCTTTGCTCGATGGATATTTGGGTTATAATCAAATCCTAGTCCAAGAATCTGACCAATTCAAAATGGATTTCACTACCAAGTGGGCACATATGCCTACAAAAAATGTTGTTAGGATTGTCCAACACTGAGGCTACTTTCCAAAGAGCCATGGATATGGTGTTTAAAGGACTAATAAATGATTTCATCTTAGTTTACCTAGATGACATAACTATATATTATAAGCATGAAGACGATCACATCACACATCTAAGGAAGGTTTTTTGAAGGTGTAGGGAATTTGGGGTTTCACTCAATCCCAAGAAGTGTATTTTTGTAGTGCACGAGGGAAAGTTGTTGGGGCATGTTGTTTCAGTGGAAGGACTGTCAATTGATCTATCCAAGATTCATTCGATTATGTCCTTATCTCTCCCAAGTCATAAGAAGGGTCTCCATAGTTTTTCTAGGAACCATAAACTTCGTGCGGAGATTCATCCCTCAATTCACAACATTGGCTAAACCACTGACAACCATGCTGAATAAAAACATGCCATTCTCATGCAAAAGGAAGGACGAGAGAGCTTCAAAGCCATCAAAATAGTTATTTATCAAGCTCCCATGCTAGTGAACCCCAGGTTTGATAAATACTTTATCCTTTATTCTTTTATAAGTCAAGAGAGCATTTCAGGGATCGTCACCCAACAAAATGATGATCTGATGGAGCAGCCAATTGATTTCTTTAGTTAATCCCTCAAAGACTACAAGCTCAAATACTCATTTGTTGAAAATAAGATCTTTATGATTATTAGAGCTTTGAAGAAATTCAAGAACATGTTGTCCAACAACAAAATTCATCTAATGGTGTCTCATCCATGTGTCAAGGAGTTTTTGCTAGACAAAAATATGAATGAGAAGCATGCCGGATGGATCACGAAGGTGATGGATTATGATGTACATATCAAGGTTACCAAAATTTTTAAAGGTAAAGGTTTGTGTCAAAAAAACTTCTGCGAGACATGGAATCAAAAGGTGATGAGGATACGATGCTCCAAAACACTGATGAGAGTGATGATCAAGTTGATTGTTATTCAAAATGAAGAATTTACTCTTCTTAGGAGTATATCCTATGAACATGAATAAAAATTAAAGAAGAAATTTCCATCTTCAATCTATTCCATATGTTTTGGTAGATAACATTCTCTTTCGAAAGGATTTGAATGGTGTCCTCCTTCGGTGTGTAAGACCGGAACAGTGAGTAAGATACTAGAAGAGTTTCATAATGGCCTATCTAGAGGACATTACTCTGCACAAACAACCGCTACTAAGATCATGTGAGCTGGTTACTATTGGCCATATTTGTTCAAATATGCCCATCTCTTGGTAAGGAGATGTAAAGAATTTTCCTTTTTCATAGGCAAGTAGAAGTTGATAGCTCTTCCATTGCATCCAATTCAAGTGGATCAACCCTTTGTTCAATGGGGGTTGGACTTCATTGAAATAATTAATCCTCCATCTAGTGATAGACATAAATGGGTCCTTACCACAAAAGACTATTTTATTCGAAGGATAGAGGTTGTAGCATTGAAAGAGAGCAATGAAAAGGTAATTCTAGATTTTTGGAAGGTATAATGACAAGGTTCGGTGTTCCTTTTACAGTCATTTTAGACAATGTGATGGATTTTCTTAGTATGAAGTTGAGTGAATGGGCTGTTAAAAATGGGGTCTACCTCAAGAATTCATCTAATTACTATCTGTAAGGAAACAGATTGGCTGAGTCTAGTAACAAAAACCTCATAAGGATCATTAAGCACATGATGGAAACTAACAAGAGGACTTGGCATACACAGCTTAAGACTGCCTTATGGGCAGATCGTATCACACCTAAAAGGGCCATAGGGAATTCTCCTTTCATGTTTGTATATGGAAGAGAGGAAAAAATTCCGCTATCCTTGGAGTTACCTTCTTTGGAGTTAGCTCATCAACTTGAAGTTATGGAGAGATCCTCCTCATGGCCAGAAGGGTCGCGAACTCATGGAGTTAGATGAAGTATGGAACAAGGATATGAAGAATTTGGAGCAATATCAGGCTCATGTTAAGAAATATTTTGACAAGAAGGCATCTGACGAGTGTTTTCAAGAGGGAGATCTAGTCCTCAAATGGGATGAAAATAGGGCCAAGCTAGGAAAGCACACCACATTGTATGCTCTTTGGAGCGGCCCATACATCATCACAAGTTACAAGAGGAGAATTCATTCCATATATCTAGGATCAATGGAGAATAACTGCCCATTCATGTGGATGGGATACATCTCAAAGCTTGTGTTTAAGAAGCATTCCACCCCTTTATAGTTTAGTTAGGTGTTGTACTCTAAGTGCTTATACACATTGTTGCATGTTGTTGTTATTTTGCTTTCCTTGTTGCTGTGTTTTTGTGTTTTTGTTGCACATTGTTTCATCATTAGAGGTGTACAGAGAAAGAAGGTTCAAATTTTCCATAATATTTTCATGATCTGCCTCATTCGAAATTCTATAGTGTTCCATAGATGTCAAGCATTCAATGGAATTAGTAAACTTCATGCTTAGCATTCCAGGGACATCCAAGATCAGATTGCTCAAGAGAATTCTGGGATGTATCATAGAGGATCAAATTACTTTTAGGATTCCAATATAGACTCCATGCCCAATGGATGACTTAAGGTTACTGTAATCATGCTTAGCAGGCAATCATCCCCGAGAGGTCACCAAAAATGTTACCCAATTTTACACATGACAAAATTGGACAACGGGCTCCTATTATGATCAAATTATGACATTGGTTCCAGGGACTCACTTTTGGTCATCTTGGAGATAATACGATTAAAATAATTAAATAAGTGAGCTCACCTAGCCCAACTCGGACTCAACTTGGTGCCAACTTGATGTGTAGCCCAATGCCAACTTGGTGCTAAGTTCAATGGGGAGCTCGATCTATGGTCAACTCGAAAAGAGATCATAAGTGAGTCGCATTGGAAAGCTCAGAGCATATCTTGGGAGATTTGTGGTCTCAACTCAGCTTAGAGGTTCAAGCTAAGGGAGACTAAGAGGAGTTTGAGCTAGTTAACGGAGCTCGATGGAAGGAAAGAGAGTCGGGTTTGGATGATGGCTTAGTCAATACAACCGATGAGTCGAAAGTTCATATCTCGCTTGAATGATCTTGTTGATGTTGATGCAAGTAGTTAGAGATCATGTGAATGCATCATTATTGTGCCAAGTTAAGGAGCTCATTTGGTGGAGATCTTGAAGGGATTTTCCCGGTTGATAACTCAAAGTGAGCTTGGCCACCAACTTAGTGCATAGCTCCAAGAATAGATCAGTCGAGCTAAGCCTTAAGGACGAGCTCAGAGAGTCTCATCCATGATAGAAAAGGAACTCGATGTTATCTCTTTTTTGAACTTGGTGGTAGCTCAGATCAGAAGCTCACACCAACAAACATGTCAAATTATATGTGAAAATTAGGTGGTCGAGCAGAGTGTTCACAACTCGTTGAAAGAATAAAGTGGCTTGACTTGGGCTCGGTGCTCACGAACGTAGAGGAAGAATATGAAAAGTATAACTCAAGGGATACTTGAGGAAAATGTGAGCCCACAGCAAGTTCGAGACCGAGTTGTTGTGATGGTTTGGTGAGGTCACAGCTCAGGGTTGGCACGACCCATGAAATTTTCTTGTCATGTGGGGAACATAGCGAGAAAAAATCCAATTTGGGGAATTTCAAAGGTTACGGCCATAACTAGATGGCATTCCAATCCAACAATTCCATATGGGGGATTCAGGTAAGAATTTCCAAGTGGGGAAAAACATAGTGACAAACCAACATGATCTTTCCACTTCACGGGGATTGGGAGAATATTTTCTAGGTGGGAATCAAATGATGGCAGGACAAGGTGCATTCCCCATGCAGAGGTTCATGCAAGTGTAGCCAAGGTGTGCCGATCCCTCCTTCTAGATGCCATCCAAGTTGAGTTAAGTGGGAGGTTAGGAGAAACCTAGAAAATATGCATAAGACCTAGTCATCTAATGAATTTAGGGGACATGATTCCTCGAATATAGCTCTGAATATGGTTGGCGTAAGGGACATACTCAATGAATGAGTGTTTTGATGAATACACAGCATGAAAAATAACTCAGATAGATTCTATCTTACAAAATCCATCTCTGCATAACCTCAATGTTTGATTTGGTTGTGTCCAAGCTTGAAAGGAGAAAACATTGTAGATAATTCATAGAGGAATGTTGTTACGAACCAAGTCAGCGTGGAATGATTCGTTTGGAGATGAAGTTGAGTCAATCCATTTGATAGTCGAGTGAAGTTGGTCAATATGTGGATCTCATTCAAGGAGTAACTTGTTCACATTAGGAACTCATGGAGGCATGCAAGATGTCGAGATGAGCTTAGTTGATATGAAGGAAGCGAGATGGACCTCGACTTGATGGAGGAGCTCAATGCTATGTGGAACCCAGTTACAGATGGAATGGAAAGTCATTTGATGCAAAGATTATGTCGTGAGAGATCATGGCTAATAAAAAAATTGACATGGAGAGCTCAGCGAGGAGCTCAAAGGAGGCTCATGGGCAATGATTGCAGTGATGGTGAGCTCATCAAATAAGAGGGGATTGATTCTTACATGTGATCTTAGTTTCACGTAAGGATGGAAGAACTCGATCATTTCAGTTCAAGTGGAAAGGAGCTAACTTGCAATGGGAATAACATGCAAGCTCACCGAGCCATAGATGATGAATATCGATAAACAGGGAAGTATAGATGATGGAGCTCAGTTGAAACTCAGTTTAGAGCTCGGTGGAAAGCTCACATTGTGAGCTTGGTGGTGCAATGGTGGTGAGTGAGTCAGGAGAAACATAGAACTCACCAAGCTCGCAAGAGGATCGCAGAATGAGAAACGGTCATGAGGCCGACATGAATTAAATATCATAGAGTCAATGTATGCACATGGCACGATAGGAGAACTCAGATTTGTAGGGATTATAGTGACCAAGTCATGGAAAGGCATGTAATTAAATAAGTTTGAATTCAGTGATGGTGAGCTTGAGCTAAGACATTTCAAACATGAATGTACACACAAAGGAATGACTCAACCAGGTATTCTAGTGTGATCTTAGTGATTTTATGGGGAGCTCAGTTAGAAGCTCAATGTTGACGCATATATCTCACCAAGTTGGTGATGAAGCTTGATTGTTAGGAGATCAATTGGTCTTAGATGGATCAGTTCGGTAAAAAGGGGTGGTGCAAAGATTACAGTGATCTCGAGAAGTATGTGAGTAGTGGAGCATGAATTTTGAGGATCTTGACGTGGGGAGATCCCGGGCAACAAACTCAAATGGTACATAGTGAAGAGAGAGCTCACCATTGGTTCTTAGAAGAAACTTGCAAGAATCTCGTAACTCAGCAATCAGGAGTGTGGATGTAGGTGGTAGCTTATGGCAAGGCGATGATCATGACACATGAGATGCATAAGAATCCAAATCTCGGTCATAGATGGTAGGAGAAAGAGTCGGTAGAAGGAGCTCGTGATGGTGAGGAGTTCATGGATCTAGGTCATACAACAGAGTGTTAAGGGCTTGATTCGGTGAAATGCAAAATAAGGTTGAGCAAAGTTGACGAAGTTGGGAAATAGAGATGAGCCTACCATAGTTGAATGCAAGGGAGCTCAATTCTAGCAAAAGAGCTTGTTGCGGTAATAGTGAGATGAGGATAATTCAAAGTGAGCTTGGTTATGTTGAATGGTGGAGGAGCTCATCCGAGGTGAGCTCGTTTGGGAAACTAAGAAGCTCGGTTGTGGTGAAGACTGAAGGATTTCATCTAACTCGGTGAGTTGGCTTGGCAAGCCAACCACCAAGTTGGGCTCATTTTTTGACCATTTCTCAATTGACCCCCCTCCTCGAGTCAAACCAGTCAATGGGGTCCCACCTGAATTAAATTAAATTAATATTTTTATTTAAATATTTTAAATAATAATATTTATTATTATTTTATATTTTATTTAAATATTCTTTTAAATAATTGTAAATAATAAGTCAAACTCAAGGCATTAATGACACATGATGGAACCTTCTAAGGTGGTTCAACCAATTATAATAAATGATACATCATGTACCTTCAATTTAGGGATGTAATTATGACCTTTCCTCTTCTCTCTCACAAATTCTTCTATAAATGTAAGTTGGAGGCTCATTCCAAAGGGTTCCAACATGTCAGATAGTTTGGAAAGTTAAACATCTTAGGCAAGTGCAATTTTCAAGAGCCCTCTCTCTTACCAAGTTGTCCTTGTGTGTTGAGAGAAATTTCAAGCCTCCTCTTCAAGAATGTAATGAAAATCATTGCCTCTTCTAAATGTTTGATGCATTGTGCATGTTATTGAAGCAATAAAAGTGTGTGTTTTGTGACTAATCTCGGTCCTTTCATCCTTCTATACTTCTTTGTGCCTTTTCTCATGATTGCAAGTACACTGTGCAAGTTCATGTTTCTATTGTAGGTTCTTAGAGTTATGTGCTTATCGAGTGGTGGAGTATTGCATGTAGTTGAGTTGTGGTGTCTGTTCACCATTCTTAAGTTCATCCTTCTTCACTTGGAAACTAATGTACTACTCTATCTGATCAAGTTTAACAAAGGGAAAGCATGTCTCGTAGTCTTTGGTATTATGTACCCTCTCTAAGTTGCAATAGGTGAAGTTGACTGTGGTGCACACACCCTCTTCAAATTAACCCTTCCTAAGTCTGGAAACACCCTTTATTTGGTGTATCACCATCCCTAGTATAGCTTCATTTTTGTAAATCTCTTTCCGTAAAATCCCATGAAAATGTTAGCATAGGACTAGATAGCCATTTTTATTACACTAGGAGTAGTACAACACTTAGTTTAGGAAGAGGAAGCCAACCTTCTCCAAAGGTTCACCTTGAGCCCAAGTCCCACAGCTTGAGAGGTGATCCCATGTGTCTCAATCACACTGAACGTCCTGTTCACATTCTAGCCATTTGGAGGGTGCAGTGATTCGACAACAACACTTAGTATTATTAATAGGGATGGAATTGATAGATGCCTTGATATGTAAGTTATTAGATGTGAAATTCCCATGATAATCATGGTTAGAGAAGGATATGATTGGTGGTGAAGAATTAGTATGTGCAACTAAGAAATCAAGAGCCCCGATGCGGGATGTCATGCGATATACATGATTAACCAATGAGTCATTTACGTTTGTGTCATTATTGGGTAGAGGTTTATTAATTATTTTGAGCTTTTATTCTCACTTATATGTGGATATTGTGTAGGTTTTGGAAGCTCAATTTGACCCTTTTCAATTAAACCTTAGATGAGCAATTGTAGTCGAAAGCAACAATCGATGGAATGTCCTACACATTGATGATAGTCGCAATGGGAATTTTCATCGAAGTGACACCCTTTTGGTCGAGATGGATCAACTTCTAGAGGGGAAGGTAATGTAATAAGGTTACTATCAACCAGTTGTGGCAACAAAATTCGTAGAGGGATGTTAAACCTAGAGAAGCTACGCCTAAATGGTTGTGATTGTAGTTCCTTGGTGGTAGATACTTTGCATTAACGGTAACCTTTGTATCAGAGGATTTAGTTATAGATGGATTGAATGGTGACCTACCTTAAAATCATGTGGATGATGATGTTTTCTCATGATACTTAAGCTTTCCTACAACTAATAGCTTGGTTTCACGAAGCTTAAGAGTATGAAAAATTTGATCAAACAAAGGAGAGGTCTCAAAAAGAACACTCTCTTGGAGAGGTGGCAAGAGACTTTGAATGAACAAATCTTGGAGTTCAGCATCCATAAGGATATTAGAAATCTTAGCTAAGTTGTTTTTATAATGCAAGACATAATCTGATAGGTGTTTGTTAGACCCTTGTTTAAGTTGTGCGAGTTGAGCATAGGATATCTTAGAGCCAATGTTAATAGAAAAGTGAGCGAGGAAAGTATCAGCCAAATGTGTGAAAGAGACTACCGAATGAACAAGGAGGTCATAAAACCAATGCATCACATAATCTTATAAACTACGAGGAAAATCTTAGCGAGTATAGTGTGATCATCTACATAGTCAAGACATGCTACATGGAAAGCTTAGAGATGTTCTTGTGGGTCACCATGGCCTTTAAAAATGGGTAATTTGGGAGAGATGAAGTTAGGTGGCAATGGATAGGAAGATATAGTTGGTGTGAAAGGGGTATGCAACAATGAAGTAGAGTCTAAAGATGGGGATACATGAGAAGTAGTGAATTAGAGTTGGCAAATTTGATTTTGCAAATCTTGATATAAAGATGTTAAATTAGGAGTGTTTGAGGAAGAACCAAGCTACATATTAGGCATGCTAGGGTGAGTGATGGGAGCAGTAGTTGTAAGAATAGGAGTAGAAATATAAGTGGGTGGAGTGGAGACCATGGGAGCTAAAGAATGAGAAAGAACCATGGTGGGAGCTTCACATGTTTTCTTAGTAGCGATTAAAGCATGCAAGACATGAGGGAGATGAGTAGGATTTTCACGTAAAGCTTGTTGAAATTCAGTAATAGTGTTGAGTTGATCTTGGTCAACATTAGTGTCTTTGTCATAAGATTTCTCACTATCAGATGCTTCTATTTTGTGGAGAGGGATATTGTGCGAATTATCCAAAGGATTTTAAGTGGTAGCTCAGAAGTAGGGATATCAACCATTGGTTTGGAAACCCTACGAGTGAATGAAGGAATCTCACAATATTAAAAATACCCAAAATAACCGCTACGAGTGATGTGCATTTGAAGAAAAGGCCCAAGGAGAAAGGGGTATTCAAGGTTTGGGTTCACCAAAATGATTAACTAAAATGTGGATAAGTGGTAGTTAATCTAACTAGGAATAACAATAAATAATAGTAAATAAATGAATAAAGTGACTAAAACAACTAGACTAATGAAAAAATAAATGCTAATATGCAAAGAAGGGTTAGAAGGAGCTTATTTGATTTGGTGAACTTGTTGGATTGTCACGAGATGACTAGAAAAAAAGCAGTAGGAGGAAATGAATATGCCAAGGTCTATAAACTTGTATATCCAAGTAATTTGAGTGAATTGCGGAGCTTGGGAGAGGATCAAGGTTCTTGTGGGCACCCTAGTCTACGTTCTGGGTGCTTTAGTCTATATTCTAGGTGCCCTAGTCTACATTCTAGTTGCCCTGGTTTGTGTGGGAGGTCAAAAAACCATATTTGAAGGGTCTCTAGATGATTTGAAGCCTTTGTTGCCTGTCACACTAATGTATCCAAATTACATTGGATGTCACTGATAATCTGTGATGAAGAAAAGGCTCGCAAAACCCCAAGACAAGCATCAAAACCTAAAAAATAAAGATTCTTGTGAAGGGGTCGAATTGTGTTGTTGAGATGAATAAAGAAATAGGAGGAAAGGACTATGCCGAAGTCCAAAAAATTGCATATCTAGGTAATTTGAGTGGACTGGGATACCTTAATTGGTATAGGGGCACTTATCGGTGCCCTAGTCTGCAATATGAGCACCCTGGTTTGTGAAAAATCTCTGCAACCTTCCTTTGAGGTGTCACTTAATGGTTTCCTACCTTCATTTATAGATGCACTAACTTCTCTGCATTGCGTTGTATGTCATTGGTAATCAGTGATGAAGAAAAGACCCGCAAAACCCCAATAAAAGCATCAAACCCTAAACAAGAAAGATGCATATGAGGGGGTCAGACTATCCTCAACTACCACAATAGTGGACTTATTAATTGACCATTACACTACATCTAAGACCTGATGTAGTTCTATATGCAAGTGTGTGTAATCATGCCCTAGGTGCTCTTGTGCAAGTCACACTTTATGAAAGTAGCGAGTAATAACTGTGTAGAAAATGTAATAAAATGGTGTATGGAATAGAATAAACTTACTGATTAACTAAAAATAATAAAATGTAGCTAGCTATAAATAGTTAATTGAAATAGAAACTAAATGCTATATTGGAATGCAAGAATTTGTTTGTTATATTTGTAATATCTATCAAAGTAAAAGGAAATAGAAGGATATGTTACTAACCTGTAAATAACTTACCACACTTTGCATGTTGGATTGTAGTAGGTTGGTGTGAAGACTAGGTAGGCTATAACATAATGACCTCAAGAAGGGAAAAAGATAATTATTTAACAAGATGCGATGTTCTGGAGTGGTATTGGGGTACCTCGGGGCACCCCGGTCTCGTGTTCAGGTGCTATAGACTGTGAAAATGCTTGAAAACTAAAACTGGTAGTGTCACAATATCTTTGTGTTATCTTCGATCTTGTCACACAGGTGTCATAATAATGTCATCTATATCATTGCAGAGATACTATATGAAGATCTACCTGTAAAACCCTATCTAAAGCATCAATCCCTAAAAAGGAAAAATGCATATGAATAGGTCAGACTAACCTCAGCTACCAAACTAGTGGTCTTACAACTGAGTGTTGCACTACATTTTAGACCCAATGTATTTCTATGTGCGTGTGTGTGTAATGTTGTTCCTAGGATTCCCTAGCACCAATGACATGGTAGTATGGGGCAATAACTAGATGTAAAATGAAAAATGATGGATGGAATGGAAAGAATACAACCCTTTCCCCCTATGCTTATATGATGTACATGTAGAAGAAGCCCAAAGCTAGTCCTTTACCTTAGTAGATAGCTCATGATGAGTAAGATGTTCACTCATAATTTAGTATGCTGTTATTTATATAGGGATCTCTTGTTCAAATTTCGACACTAGCGACCCAAAACTACTAACTACGACCTAGGGGAATAAACGGGGAAACTGTTAGGACCAACCTTGAATTAAGAATTTAAGACCACAAATTAAAAATACATGGGCACCTAAAATCATGGACTGGGGCACCCCAATGCAACCCTAGGCACCCCAGTGTAGACCTAAAGATGAAAATTGAACAAATTACAACATCTGAGACACCCTGAAAGATGGCCAAAACTATAGAGACAACTAACGATTGAACCAGACAAAACACAATGACACCTGACTAACTGACAACAAGACCTAGAAATGGGTCACTAGTGAATACTTTTATTACGCAAGATCCATATATAAATTAACATACCCGGCAGTATAAATGTAATAGTAAGTGTGTGATTTTGTGACTATATTTGCCCCCACTTTATGTCGGTGAGTAGAAATCTCAATAACATAAATTAGATAGAGATGCGTACCTAAGAAAATCCAGATAAGACCAACTTATAGAAGAATGCACAAATGTGTAGTAGAAGTGTGCCGATAGAACTATAAAAGCGTTCCAAACCATGGATCAACGAGTTGATCCATGCAACGTAAAAATGTAAGTGTCATGATGAAGTGTGGTAAGTAAAAATGATGATTAGGATTTTTAGATGATTTTGAACATGGTTTAACAATGAATAGGTGGGTAGGGAGTGATCAAATGCTTGTATAAGAATGGAATAATTGGAGGATTTGGCCGTCCTGCCGACACAGAGGAGGAAGAGTGTAGGGAGAAAATTGTATTATTCTCCAAACTTTAACTATATCCTCAAGATCTAGCCACTGCAAATGGACGTAGATCAAAAAGTGGTGATTTTGGATCCAAATGATTTTGGTTAAACAATTGACAAATATGGGAGTGATAAGGGGGAAGGAACTCTTTCCCCCACTCCACGAGTATCGCCACAATGTAAAGTCTTCCACGTTAGGTCATTTGGAAGCAAACACAATAAAGAATGAGATGGATTCCAAGTTGGGTCATCTGGAAGTGAACGTGGAATATAGAATAAAGTCCCAAGTTAGGTCATCTAGGAATGAAGTGGTGAATGTAACTCCCAAGTTAGGTCATCTGGGAGACTACTTGTGGAGTTGTCTAGTTTGATTTGAATGTGTTTGATTTTGATTGGTTGATTGATTGTTTTTTATTGGTTACTCATGGAGAGTTTTTTCACTAATTTCCCCCAGGTTAGGTCATTAGGGGAAAGTTTATAGAAGTTGATACAATGTCACATAAAATGATTTTTAGTTACTTGTTTCCCCCAAGTTAGGCCATTAGGGTGAATTGATAAGTTACGATATGTGAAGGTTTTTAAATGATTTTTGCCCCCAGATTAGATCATTATGGGATATTGATGGTGAAATGTCACGGTATAAATTGTGAGGTGTTGGATTCACAATATGGGGATGTGTGGTGACATAAGGGGGATTATAGGAGGACCCCCAATGATATTCCCCCTTTTGGTGAAAGAGGGAGTGGTGACCAGAACGAACTCTAAGTTAAAAATAATGGAAAGAGATTAAAATGTGGATGTAAGGAATATAAAATAATGGTAAGGTGTATAATGCATGTGAAACGTGTGTAGTATTTTGGTAGGTGGAATTCTAAAAAGAATTTTGTAAACAGGGTGCAAATTGAAGTAAAAATGCTCAAGATATGACCAAAATGGTGTCGCATGTATTAGTTGTAATAAGCACGAAAGGTAGACCATAGTAAAGGTGGCAATTGTAATGTGATTATAAATAGTAAAGTGAAAAGGTAACTTATCACTTCATTTGTTTCTGACGTGAGTGTAAGAGTGTATACAGAGTGATTAGGGATGCCTCAAGCAAGACCGTTACATCCAAATCAGTTTGAGAAAGTAGCGACTGTGGTAGAGTTGCGTACTACTGCAGAGTTGGTAAGTGCATCATATTTACTTAAATGTAGGGTGTACTAGGCTACTGAGTTGAATTTTTGAAAATTTGAGATTTTGAACTTTCTTGGCATTTGGGACCTGGACAAGAGTGGTGAGGGTGCTAGTGACCCTTGGGACTAGAGCACCTAGATCCTGGTGCTAGTGTCTTGCTATGGGGTGCCCCAGTATTGGTGCTGGGAAGCCTGGTCCAGAAATTTTTTATTTTGTACATATTGTTGTGGAATGTGTTTCTAACTTGTTGAGTAGTTGTTTTTGATCATGTAAAGTGTTATAATCATTGCATTTGTTGTTTTTGTGTGTTGTATAGAGGGATATCACTTGATTACACTACTGGGATTAGGTTTTTCAGATGATGAGCTAGATGTGTTGGACCATGCTAGCCTAGGGCATATAGCATAGATGGGGGATGTGCCCCAAAATATTCCCATGTTGACCGCATTGTGTGAGATATGGTGTGCAGACATATGCACATTTTGGTTTCCTACAGGAGAGATGACAATGATACTAGAGGATGTATATCACATATTGTGGTTTCCAGTGGTTGGGGAGAGATTACAGGTGATGGCGGTAGTGGATATGGAGTGGAAAATGTGCTTGGAAAGACAATATTTTGTAGGGGCCCAGGTTCTAATGGAGGCCCATATTATTTTAGATGTGATATTGCACGAGAGGGTTCCATGTTTATAGAAGTTCATCACGGTGGAGGGAGGGGTGTCAAAATATTGTATAAGATGCACGACATATGTCAGCAGATAAAGGAGGATGGGACAAGATATGCATGGGCATGGTGTGTGTTAGCCTACATGTACACAGACTTGTATCATTTTACGTATGATGAGCATGATGGGGGTATATGGGCCACCACACTGCTACATGTATGGGCATATGAGCATATAGTTGTATTGATACTAGTTTCAGGGTCATGAGGGGAGTAGGATCGAATAGAGATATTTTCTCGACATTGGGTGAATATTTGCAGCAGGAAGATGCACATAGATAGATTCAGGGCACTGATAGATAGCATGGGATCCTATTTGGTTACATGGAGGCCATATCATGATTACAAGGGATGGCTCGAGGATGTGATAGAGTTGCGATGTATTCGGAGGACCATGTGGTTAGAGGACCACTTTCTAGGTGTAGCGGAGATTTTTCAGGTGGAGAGAGCATTGCAACAGTTCAGATGGCACAAGATGTACCCCTAGAGCCATATATATGGTTAGGAGCTGTTAGGGCCCCTAGGAGGGTGGGTGTGATGCCAGGACCTACAAAAAATTAGTTGATACCTCTAGGGTTAGACGTGGTAGACCCAACAATAGTGGTTGTGGATGGCAATAATGCGGGGTGCACGGAGGATTATTGCGCATGGTGGGAAGCACACTGGTGGGTGTTTCTATACCCAATATTTGCAAGTGTTATGGAGTTAACAGTAGGAGGAGCTGGTGAGGGAGGTGTCCCTAACCTTGTAGTGGCAACTGTGATAGATCATAATTATTTTTGTAAGATTAAATTTGTGGTTAATGAATTTTTGATGTGATTTTTATGTGGTTGACTAACATGAGGTTGTATGTTATGTATGTAGAATATGCATATTAGTCATTGATAGTAGACACATTTATCCACACATTGATGTGGAATGTGCCTAGTGATGTGCTATGCGGAGGGATACTAGAGTGCATGGATGACATTATGGGTGAGCATGCCCATTTGTTTGAGCCAGTAGCCATAGTAGCGGCGACATGTATAGTGTTGCTTAGCGAGAGGGATGAGGCACATTAGGAGAATCAATGTGCTTGAGAGGTGGTAGGTGGTGGTCCCTTGGCCCAAGACTTATTCTCTAGATATCTATATTTGCGTGTCAATTCTTGTAGTAGAACATGGATATTATGATGGTACACAAATAGGTGGAGAAGTTTGAGGGCCATGAAATGTGGCGTTGCATTGGTGGTGGTGAGGCATCTAGCTCTAGGGCTCCCACACAGACATGAGATTGATAGTGATGATTGTATATGATGTAGGGGCCTTACCCCCACCGATGAAACATGTTTTTATGATGATCATATGAACGCTATATGCATGGACACCTATTTTTGATATATATGAGTTCAATATTTACAGTATGTTGCTATTGTGGTGTAATGAATATGGTATGGTGTTATGTTGATTATTTGAGAATGTGTGTTGTATTATATGTGATGAATATAAATGTGCATGATGATGTAGTATTAATGGTAGATAAAATATATATGGTAACATGAGGTCAGTAGATGACTAATGCAATGTGATAGATGAAATATTGGATGAAAAAAATATGTAGCGTGTAGGTAATGGAATGATGATAATAGAATCAATGTGGAAATAGGTAAATGTATCGTAATGAATATGTTAAAATGTAATGTAATAGGATAAAATGATAAAAAAAAGGAGGGGGAGGGGAAGAATAACGATGCCCCTAGTGTATGGATGAATAGGCTTACCCCTCAATAGTCAAGTATGAGCCACGTAAGCAAGAGTGCGTCATCGAAATGATTGTGGTGTGCTAGATGAAAGAAGGATCACATGATGAAAGGTTCTTAAACTAATCCCTCAACAGTCATGTAAGAACTATAAGAACAAAAGTGTGTCATCAGGGGGTAAGGTGATATTGATCACCTATCAATGACCAGGGACGACAGTGGAGGTGGATGCATATGGAATGGATGGAGCGTGAGCATATGGACTGAAGTGTGTGTCATATGGATTGACCATGGGATATGTAGATATTAGTGGAAACTCATGGGATGTATGTGAAAGATAGTGCGATTGAGGTGGATGTAATGAATATGGAGGTGAAAGCAATGTAGGTGGTGGATAGCATGCATGCAATAGTGGTGAATGATGAACAAACTGGGTACTAGACAGAGAAGAGTCAGGGGGTATATTCCTACATTGTAGTGGTGAAGGAGACAATGATCTCTCATGAGATGCAAAAGATATGACACCAGTGTCCTCTAATTTTTGTAACTTCTCACGTAAAGCAAGATAATCATTGTCACAATGGCCACTAATACGATGGTAATTACAATAATATTGATCATGTTGGCATTTTAAATGGTGTGGATGGTGGTGCTGATTGTAGGGAAGCCAAATTAATCACTCATCAATTAATATATGCAAGACGTCATGAGGTCAAGCATTAGGTGAAAAACAAAGAGGATCACAAGATTGCGGTGAAGTAGTATTAGAAGTAATTGGTCGCAGGGTTAGAGAGACATGTGTAGGAGGTGGAGGAGGAGAATGAGGTTGTTTCCTTTGCACTTTGGGTTGAGATAGGGGTTTATTTAGATTGTTACTAGGAGGTGGAGTAGGAGGAGCACACTTTTTTATTTTTAGCAAGGTTGGAGGTTGTTGAGGATGTACAACTAGAGGTGTAGGTGGAACAATAGAAGACATAGTAATTGGAGAAATGTGGGAAGGATCTCGTGTTGGTAAGAAAAATTTTCGAGACAAATTAGTGGTTATCTTGCCAATGATCTGGGAGTCTAAGTCCCTCTACTTAACTGGTACAACTGTCATATGTGCATACATGAGTAAAAATTGATTTTTATCCTAGTGGCCTTTTGGCCGGGATCCAACAAGGGCACTCCATTGACCCTGCAGCAAAATCTTGCATATATCTAATAGAGGAATTTTCTAAGAAAGTGAGAAAGGGAGTGAGAAATTTAGAAAAGAGAAACTAATGTTGCAAGTAGAAAATCAAATACTTGCATACACCAGCCATAAATTTCATTACATGCACTTGAATTTAGAAGAAAACAAATCTACATAACAACAACAAGACCAAATAGTGTTTAATGAGCACAAAGTACCACTAAAATCCTCAGTCAAAAAAGGCTAAAATTCCTTCTTCCTTTATTGAAGCTCAAGAAGAAATTGTACATAACATAGAAGTAGAAGACATTTTTGAGTAGGGGAAATAGAAGAAATTTTCTATCTCTTTGCTCTATTCACAAGTATATCTCTCTCATGAATTTACAAAAACAGCTCCAACATCTAAGAAGTTTCATAAGTTGTCTAAAAAGAATAATAAGTTTTTAGAAGAAGCTCAAATGAGGAGCTTGTTACAATTTATAGAAGAGAAGGAAACTCTTCATCTTCTTGGTGACTTTTCAAATACTTTAATGTGACTTTAGACTGTTCATATTCCATTTAAATATTTAAGTCCCTTTTATAAAAACAAGGCGACTTAAAGTTTAAATTATATTTCTAAAGTTATATTAAAAAGTGCAAACCTCAACGCAAGAATATAACATTGATGAGAGAGAGTGTTGGGTGAGAAGAGAAGAGAGAGAAAGAAGAGGAAGAAGAAGAATTATGTAGAAGGATGAGCTGCTGCAGTGGATTTGATCTCACTCCTCGACTGGCTTCCACTTCATGCTCCTGAGAAGGCCTTTATTCCTCCAAAATCTTTACTATAACAAGTTTTTGCATGTTCGATTTTGTCATCATAAGGAATGCAAATGCAGCTCAAGGTTTCTATCCATCCATTGGCCACACTATTGATGTCTTTGCACTTCCCGAACCATGATGAATGTTTCTTTGCGATAAGTGTAATGGAGGCCCGAATCTCTGAGAGGAATTTGAGGGTATCCTTAGTGAAGGACAATGGGTTTCCTACCTCTTTCTTGACATGTTATTCAAATGGACCAATCAACTCATCAACAGTTGTATCTTCACCCATTGCAGGCACTCCAAGCTTTTGAATTTTTCAATTTACACTATCCTGTAATTTGTATGCTTGTTCCTCTTTTTCCTCTAGCTCTGTGATGGCCCGATTGATTGCCTCAAACCTGATTGCCAAGGCCCTCACCCACACATGTGACAAGTCTTCTAAGGGAGTTTCAAATATCTTCCTGTCGATCAACTCCTGGCAATGAGTGTTGCTCATTTCATCTACTACTGGGCCCAAAGGTTCCCAATAGTCCCTTTCTTTCTCCAAGTCCTCCTTGAGTGTCCATGTCCTATCTATTATCATACACATGTAAGCAAATATTTTGACCACTTCTTAGAGCACTAAATTCCCTTTTTCAAAAATTGAGTTGATCCATTCATTATTCGCTCACCCCTGTATTGTGAACTCGTGTGTCTTCTTGATGGATTCTGGATTGAAGCTATTGATGGGCACAACTTCCTCAGTGGGAATTGTCATGGCATTAGGATCAACTAGATAGTGCACATACAAAGACAAATTTCACACATGCTCTTTTAGTTCATCAATCTTCTTCTTATACTCTTTATTCCTTGCCACCATGTGAGTGGAAGATTGCTTGATACATGTGCATATCCCCTTCATGATTTGTCGGTCCCAGTTGAATTGTGATCATTTCATAGTCAGTTTGTGTCATCTCATCCACTATCTTGATTACCTTGGGCTGAGCTACTTCGATGTATTGACTACCCATTTCCCCACTGTAGAACCATGAGGCTATATGTGTGAGATTCCTTGATATTTTTGTTTGGCCAATGAGATAATTTCTAATATATCAGGGGCTACCACTTGCTATATAGTACACATCAAGTGCCACTTGTGTCATTTGAGCTCTTGCACATGAATACCCCGAGAGAGATAGTATATGGAATCAACTTCTTCCTCCTACTTATAATTCTATTATTCACTTGAATGATTTGTCTACAGAGCTTGAACAATAAAATTTTGTCATTGTGGTACTTGGGCAGCCTTAGTGGTGCTTGGTCGAAGCCAACAACTTATAGGTAGGAGAATGTTGAGAATTGAATGAAATAGGAGCCATACTTCTTGATCAAGGATGCTACTTGTGACGACATCCTAGCTTCCATATCTCCTTCCAAGTTTCAGACTACATACATCATGAATGCATCATTCACGCGAGTGAAATGCCTATGGATTTCCTCCATCACCACTTGTGGAATTTTCTCGAACGCAGAACCTTGGTGGTAATGTTTTGCGTGAGATCTAATCCCTTGAATGATCTTGAGCTAGCGAGGAGGTAGACCAAGTAAGAAGTCATGTGGAAATTCTTCTTCATGGGTACTTGGAGCAGTTGTAGATGGAGGTTGTTGTTGATGATATGCCCCTAATCAATTATTTATTTTCCTTCTGTCAATGTCACAATGAAAATTCCCATCCTATCTTGGAAGTCTCTTGTGCTTTCTTCACCCATTACTCTACTGAGGAGAGTGATGACATCCGAATATCCTTCTCAAAACTCACACCTTGGAAGATTCTTGGGCATCCTTGAGGGATTTCTCCATGTTTTCAACCATGACCCAAGTGCAACCCCTTACACATATGCATCCATCATTTCCCAATCGTGCAAGGCCATGTCCTTTGAGATGATGACCATGCTGGGTGATGTCGGTATCTGTAGAGAAAGTGAGATGGTTCTAGGGCTGATGACCGCCATCGCTGTACCATTTTTGCTCGATGGTTTGTGTTTTGGGCTCATAGTGGTGAGAGTAGGCTAGGACCAACTCATGACTTTAGACAAACACTAGGTATCCTACGGTAACAAACAAACCACTAGTGAATATTTGATCTTCAATATTCTTTTGGTCTTTGGCTATCATGCGAGTTCTTAGGTCATTCAGGTCCATGTACAAGACATCATTGTCTTCTATCTCATACTCACAGTGAAGGGCTATGTCATCTTCTATCATGTCTGCTTTTGCTTCATGTTTTCCGTAAAATGGCAACTTAATTTTTTTGTAAGTATGAACAGAAACTCCTTGGACCTCAACTGAATGTTGCGACCTTGATTCCCCTTTCTCCCTGCAATCTTCCCTCCTTCTAGATTAACTTTCTATTTTTAACAGGTGCTCATGGGACCACTTACTATTTTTAGTAAGTACCAAAATTCATGTTCCAATGAGTTCTCAGCTACAATGCACCTCTAATGTATATGTCTCCTTTACAAGTTCTTATGTTGTTGACTTTCCCAAAATAGCAGTCCATTATGCAGAAGACCTGTTATTTTTATAAAATGGGCGTCTAGAGGTAAAATTGACATGGAACTAATTTTTTTGATATGGGTTTTTTCCCAATATCACCCCTTTGAAATTTCAGCCCTGCTTGCTTAATATTCCAGGAGATTTTAAACTTTCAGATTTCAGATCTGGCAGTACTTCTAGATGTGGCAGCCATTAATGGACCTAAAACTTTCAGGTTTTGTTTTCTAATCCATTTGCAAAAAATATTATATTTCTGATGTGTTTTTTTCTTCTGGGTGCTTCACATGCAATTTTACTTCAATCCGACAAATGGTTTGACGGAAATTCATTTTTTCCTTCGTTGAGTCGGAAAGGAGATTTCTTCATTGTGAATGCTCTATTACATGAGAGGAGAGTTTTAAGGTATGTTTTTTATGGTATTGGATAGAGGAACCAACAAAAAAATAGTTTTTTTCTTCATGCACTGGTTTACAAGATTTGTAAGAATTTATTTTTTTTTTGGCTATGGAGATTTTCTATTGTTCTCTTCGTTGTTCTTCATTTCTCCTTCTTTGTTTGCTCAAACTTCCTTCTAAGACCTGTATGCTTTCATGGAGTGAAGGAGATTATTTCTGTGATAGGTCTGGTTCGAGGTTCAGCAATGGTGGAGTGATGGCAAGGAGGTTGTAGAGGAAGTATGGAGTTATGGTCAGTACGAGAGTGTAAGAAGTTAGAAGCGGGAAACAAGTAAATATTTAAATTTTTGAAATCATGCTAAGAGAGGGTTGGGTGAATTTTCTTGTCCCTGAAATCCCTCACCTCAAAGGGACATGAGGTACATAAGTTTCCATGTCAATCTTGGAGGTGAAACGTTGCATTGATCTGACAACATGGAATGAGTTCTCCAAAATCAACTTTAAAGCACTGAGAAACTGGAAGTGGGTCACATTGGTGACCAAAAATATCTCCTAGAGGGATGGGAACATTTTTCAAGGTTTTATGTCTCTAACCTATGAGAGACATGAGGGACATAAAATTCCACAATTGTCCTGGAGCTAACACATGGTGGAGATCTGATGGCAAGGGATTTGAGCTCCAAATTGCACACCATGACTAATCTGGCAATTCTGATGCTCGTATGGGGTTCCAGATGTCACATGGGGCCTAGAAAAAAAATTTCAAGGTTGATATACCTGACCCTCGGGGGACGTCAATGACATAAAATCTAGCTAGGCTCCTAGAGCTGACACATGTCCTCCCAAAATTTAGCTAAGTCCCGAACTTTCTCTGAGAGCACAACTTACGACAATGATATCTTGAGCTCCTAATGGATGTTTTCAGAAAAATATTATATGATCCTAACTATAAATTTCCTTTTGAATCCAATAGTTAGGGTATCATGTCTTTATTCTTCCATTTGAGTCATCAAAAATATTATTTTTATTTGGTACTCCACATGTGCCTGAGAAAAACTACCTGCAAAACCTAATGTGCCAAAGTGTTGTGAAAAATATGATTTCACCATCATGTAGGGATTGGAATTATATTTACAAATATGTTTATTTTTCTCCTAACTCCATCCGGAACTCCTATAATCACCTTCAAGCTCGGTGACTGTTTTGGCTTGTGGATTAACTAGGCCTGTGAACCCTAATTACGTGAAACTTCCCAACTTATCCGAGACCTTCCTAAATCATCTCCATGATGTACCAATACCTTTGAATCACCTCCACATCCACTTAGGATATTATTCTCCACTCCATAGGGTTGCTTCAGCCTTAGGAAGGTCGGTGATAGCCCTTCCCACAAATGCATGTAGCTTACAAATGAACTCCTAAAATCACCTAGGGGGAATGAATGGAATTTCCTAAATCATCTAAGGGATGATAGAACATTATTAAGGAGGTCACTTGGACTTATTGGATAGACCTGGGGTATCTTGAAATGATGGGACTTGAAAAAATTAACACTGGGGTATAGTTGTTATGCTAAAAAATTGTTACTTTTCTTGTTGCACGTTTGCATGACAACACTCTGATAGAGGAGAAGTAAGAAAGTCCTTATCTAGATCAATAACCTTGTAACAAAAAATTATAAAGGACTCACATGTATCATATTGTAATTGTTTTTGTAGAGGAGGAATAAGACCACGATAGAAGATGAACTACTTTTCCAAGTCACTAGGATGAAAGATAAGTTGATGTATACATGCATTGAAGCATAAGATGTAATCCTAAATAGGTTCAGAAGAGCCCTGATGTAGAGTAGGAATGTGATCGTATGTGACCCTAGGACCATTGTTGATAATAAACCTACGAAGGAAGGCATCCTCCATGTCATAAAAAGTGCTAATAGAACTAGAAGGGATATGGGTATACCATTGAAGGGTATTGTCAACTAGACTAAACCGAGATTCCTTAAACAAGAGTCTACCATTGGAATAAGAGGCCATAAGAGTGTGATAATGTGTAATATGATCATGAGGGTCACTGGTACCATTAAAGCATGTAAATGTGGGCATGATGAAATCCTTAGGAAAGGTTGAGTTATGGATTTTTTTGGGAACTAGATTACCATGCAAGGAATTGTTATCTATAGACGCATAGTAAGCCCTACTTTCTAAGGTGAGGGTATGGACCTAAGATTGAAGTTGACCTATAGCATGCATGAGAGATAGAATGTATTGTGATGGAATAGAAGGATCTGACAATAATGTATTAAGAGGTTGAAGCTTTTCATTGTGTGTGATCATGGGTATATCCAAAGGTGAGATAGTAGGCTCATACTAAAGATGCATGGGGAACGTGTATCGATGGGGCTATATGAGATGATGAAGGGGAAGTTTCACTAGCGGTATTATAAGGAATATGTGGTATGGGTGAAGTGGAAGAAGGAAGTGTAGATAAATTAGAAGTAGAATGAGAAGGAATAATGGAAGGCGGAGACTCGTGCACTATGGTAGAAGCAATCATGGGAGAAGAAGAAGATGGAAGAGGTGAAGCACTCTCAGTAGTGAAGAAAGAAGGAGACTACTTAGGAACAAGAGAAGTAGTATGGTCAATGTCAGATGGAACAATACTATCAATAGGATCATCAAGGTAATAAGAATGTGCTGATAAACTAGAACGAGAGGTCAGAGAAACACAATGAGAAGTGGTAGGAGACATAGGAGTAGTGATAGGAGTGGTGAAGGAGAGGTAGGAGGAAGACCAAATTATGAATCAATGCCTAATAAATAATTAATGATAGAAGGATCTAAAACATCAGGTGGCATATCATAATAATAATAATAAGGATCACATGTAACCAGATGACATGATGTACAATGAGTAAAAGCAATAGGGTCATCAACAAGGCATATTCCTATAGGAGAATCAACAGGATTAGTTGGCACATGTTTTTGACCTTCTAAGAGGAGTTGTTGAGTGGTTTCAGGTAAGGTCAAAGGAGCACTATATAAAGTTTTAAGTTCAATGATGGTGGCCTCACCATAAATAGGTTTGACACTAAAATGAGACATGATGAGAAAATAAGAACTATGCTAATCACTAAGGTATGAAAGAGGATCCAAAAGCAACAATTTTTGTAACGTGGGGTTCACCAAAATGATTAACTAAGAATAAGTAAAATGTAGCTAGCTGTGAATAGTTAATCTAAATAGAAACTAAATGCTATATTAAAATGTAAGAATTTGGTTTTTATATTTATAATATATATCAAAGTAAAAAGGAAATAGAAGTATAAGTTACTAACTCAGTAAATAACTTACTACACTGTGTGTTGGAATGTAGTAGACTGGTGTGTGGACTGGGCAATCTATGATAGAATGAACCCATAAAGGTCATAAGCTAATTGTTTGACAATACTAAGGTGCTCGGAGGGTACTAGGGCATCCCGAGGTGCCCTAGTCTTTGTTATCTCAGTAGACTATGAAAATTCTCAAAAAATTTAATTGGCAAAGTGTCACGATCTCTGTGTTATCTTTTCTCCTGTCACATGGGTGTCACAATAATCTCGTATATGTCACTAAAACTATTGTATGAATATATACCTATAAAACCCTATCCAAATCATCAATCCCTAAAAAATAAAAATGGATATGAATAGGTCGGATTGACCTCAACTACCAAATTAGTGGTCTTACGACTAAGCATTGCACTGCGTTTCAGACCCAACGTAGTTTTATGTGCATGTGCATGTAATTTTGTACCTAGGATGCCCTGGTGCCAATGATGTTGTAGTAGGGGCAATAACTAGATGTAAAGTTCAAAATGGTGGATGGAATGGAAAGAATACAACCCTTTCCCCATATGCTTGTGTGGTGTAGATGTAGAAGAAGCCCAAATGTAGTCCATTTCGTTATTAAATAGGTGCCCTTGATGAATAAGATGTTCACCCATAATGTAGTGAGTATGCTTTGTTTATATAGGGATCTCTTGTTCAAATTTCGACACTAGTGACCTGAAACTATTGACTATGACCTAGGGAATACACGGGGTAACCGTCGGACTAACTTCAAATTAAAAAATTAAGACCACAAATTACGATGACATAGGTGCCTAAAATCATGGACTGGAGCACCCCGGGGCACCCAAGTGCAACCCTAAGCACCCCTGTAGACCTAAAGATGAAAATTGAACAAATTATGACATCTAAGACACCCTGATAGATGGCTAAAACTACAGAGACAAGTGACGACTGAACCTGACAAAACACAATGATGTCTAACTAACTGATAGCATGACCTAGAAATCAGTCAGTAGTGAATACTTTTATTTTGAAAGATCCATATATAAATTAACATACTCAACAACATAAATGTAATAGTAAGTGCGTGATTTTGTGACTACACTTCCCTCCTATGCAATGTGATGCAGATGAACCAGCATTGTGCCTTGTGATGGAGCTAGATGGATGCAAGTGTAGCCTTTGATGGATATAACCTTACGTGATCATAGTAGTGACTAGTGCTTGGTCCCTCATTATGGTTTCATAAATTTATATTTATATGGTTCTCTTGACCTAATTTCATAATTAACCCCAAAGAGGCCAACCACAAGAAATATGAATAGTTCAAATGGCTAAATTTTTTCCAAAAAGTGGAAGGAAAGTGGGAAAAGGATCAAGGCACCCCGACTATGACCAAGGTATATATGAGTGCCCCAAGATAAGCATGGGAAACCCAAATAAAGCTAAAATGATAGAAAACAATGAAAATAGATTGGGTAAGTGTGTATGGGAGGTCAGAAGTGACAACATAAATCAAAGTAAAATGGCCAAAAGACAGGGGTTAATTAGTATTTTCTTCACTCAAAAACCATATGAATAGTAGTATGAGACTGGGACTAAATAATGTTTAAAGTGTGTGATTTTGTGACTACATTTTCCCCCACTTTATGTTGCTAAGTAGAAATCTTGATAACATAAAGTACATAGTGATGCGTAACTAATAATACATGTAGAGTGATGTAGAAATACATTAAAGGACAAGACAAAGCATGGAGTGACAAAAAAGATGGAGTGTGGAAACTAAATATGTAAAAGCGTAAAAAAGTGATGAGAGTGAACCTAGGGCGGAAACACTTGTGTATTTACCAATGTGTATGATGTACCTGCATGGTTAGTATGGTGTGTGCTACTTTGCAAAATGTCATTGTTGTTGTTGCCCCATTTGTTGTAGTTATTGTTGGCTACTTGATTATTATACGGTCAAATCTGTAAGGAGAAGATGATCAAGTAGTCAAATACACATCTAAAAGATGCATGTATATGAAATGAAAGTGTGAAAAATGTAAAAGGAACATGTGCACTTGACCCATGATGAGAGAAAGGGTGTAGAAAGAGGATATCTTATCCGGGATTTTTTGGGTGATCTGACACCATAGGCCAAAGAAGTGTAAAAGGGAATTCTGTTATATCTTCCAACCTGTAATTGTTTCTTTGAATATGTGTGAATAGATCTTTATACTACCTAGTTTTTTAGGTAATCTGATGACACTTGGTTATAGTAGTGTAGAGAGGAATTCCAATGTATCCTTTAACCTATAACTGCTCCTAGAATTCTAAAGGTAACCATGTACTATAAAATATGTTGTGTATAGGGTTCTTCAGACTGTCTCGAACCCACTCATTGTATAACCCACAATTCTAAGGGTGGAATCGACTTAACTAAACCGGTATAGAAGTGTTGTGTAGTATGTAAAACCCCAAATGATACCCCCTCTTTGGAGGCACATACAACGTCGATGATAGGAGAATGTGGTCCCAAAAGAGGACCAACCACATGAAATCTATAAATTTTCCCTATAGGGGGAAAGGAAATTTCTTTGTATAAACCAAGGTGCATGCACAAACAAGAAGCTAGCCAAAGACAAGTGTTAGTATGAACAAACATGCAGTGTAAGTTATGCAAATAGTGTATAAGCTACCAAGCAATATAGTAATGTAAATACACTAGAAGACAAACTAAGCCACACAAAGTGGGCTACAAACATGGGACATCACTCACAATGTCACAAGACATGAAAGGCCATCATGGTCAAATACAACAAACAAATTTGCACACCAAACAAAGATAAAGGCCCGCATATAGTAGAAAACAAAACAAGCAAGTACAAACAACAGATAGCCATGGAAAGAAAATAATATTGTAAGAAAAATGTTGCACATGAAGCACCCATTAGAATGTTACAAAAAAATCATATGTAAAAAGCGTGTATAAGCAAGTATTGTAAATTTCTAAGTACAAAATGAAACAATAACACCTGTGAGAGATGAATGAGGATGCCCCTAGTGACCAATATAGGATGGGTAGAAGGTGAACATCCATGTTGCATGAAAAATACCTGTATCTACAATCATAACTAAACAAAGGAATGAACGCACATGTGTGTATGGTATAGATAAATTAAATACAATAGATCTAACGAGCATGTGCAATAAAGTGAAAATATACAAGAAAATACAAGCAAGAGTAAAAGTAACTAAGATATTCAATATGTTATGGATGGATGGAATGGAATGCAAGATGGAATGATAGGATTCATGTGCCCCGAGTGAATGGAAATTTATACTTGTGAGGTTCATTTATTTTTCCCCCTTAATAGTCAAGAATTAACCATAAACGAGAGTGTGTCATCGGGAAATGGTTGAAATGTGTGTTGTGTCTAACGTGCTTTTATGAATGTGTATATGTGTGTTGATGAGATGAAACCTAGAAATGAAGTATGTGCATGACCCTTATAGTCGAAGCATATGTCATGAAAATATGAACAAAGGAGTTATGATTTAGTATAAAGCGTATATCACTACAAGATGAAAAGAGGGAGTGGTGATGTATCCTAAAGCATATACCAAAGACAAGATGAAGGGACATGTGATAATTTATCCTAAAGTATATGTCACTAATCTAGTAATGTTGCATGATAGAAGATCAAGTGATGAATGTGTGTATATGATAAGGTCCATTTGATTAGTAAACCCTTGGGAGTAAAGTATGGACTTAGGAACTAAAGTGTGTAATAGGGTAGTGACTGCAATGTGTAGAAGAATGTGTTTTATCATCTATATGTTGGGGAGCATCACTACTCCCCCACTACCATTTATCACACTATGATTACATTACATTAGTATCACATATGTTCATCAAAATAAGTTACTTTCATCATCATATTTCACCTATCTTTACATTCATCAACATATTAACTACACATTACATATTCTATCTACTAAACTCATCACATTATATTTGTTATCATCATGCCAATACTACACTAACAATATGTAAAAAAATTACATCCATTTCAACAATAACAATAACAAAAATAGATATGCCATAACATATGCTCATCATATATAAATCACACATGTCCATACATATGTAGAAAATAAAATTATCACTGGGGGGAAACTCCCTACATCATATACAATTATGATAATCAAACCTCATCATCATTATCACTCTCGGGTACAAATGCCTTATACACCATACATTTTTCAAAAACAAAGCACTCTATCATTATGCATGATGCTACAACAATTTCCACTCTCTCAAACCTGTCTAGGACGCACTAATCTCACTTGTGGAATTTTCACTTGCCTCATGCTCACTCTCAAAATCCCACAAATAACAAATAAGGTGACTAAACACTTTTTTTTTAATTAGAGGTAAAAAAGGGTTGAGGGGACCCTACCCCAAACATAGTCACCTCTCCATGAGAGTAGATAAATACATTACCATACCATCAAAAAAATGATAATATAATAGTTCATAATAATACGAGCTCCCCGAGCTAAAGTAGTGAAACAACAGCAACAAAAAACATATTGGAACTAATAGCAATGAAGAAACTAACAACCAAAAAGCTACAGAGATAGTAAATAAAAAAATCCTCCCCAGATCATTTATAGGATTTTTCAAGCCCCTCCAGCACCTTAGCCCATTCCTTAGCCAAAGCATCTATGTTACCAACCAAAGACACCAAGTCAAAACCATCGAGTCACCTTTCTTTTCCTACCCTGACTATCCACAACACTATAGGCATTAGCGAGTTGACCCAGAGTCTAGAGATGTTGTAAAGTAGATTTCACCATGACTATACTCCACTCCATGTAGCTATGGAGAATGGCATGAACATGGTCCAACTCATTGGTTATGAAACCATAGTTGGATTTTAAAACCTCAATCTCTCTGTCATGCCCATTGTTGACCGCTTCCTCAACCCGTGCTTTCATCTTATGCCAGTCATTGAACAAAAAATACACCAAGCTCTTGGTGAGCCACATATCTCCCTTAAGTTCCTCAATATCTACCACCATCTTATCCAAATGGTTCTCCCCTTTCACAAGTCCAACGTGTCCCATAGCCTCAAATTTTTGTTCCAATTACACATTGATAGGAGTCGGAAGATCCTGTTTACTAGACTCCCCCTTGGTGTTCAAAGGGACACTAGGACCCTACTTAGATTTCATTTCCCTAAGAGTATGGTCCGCCACAATTTCAACCTTATCTTTATCCTCTTCCGAGTCACCAACTTAAGAGTTAGAATTTTCACTTGAGTCTTCTTCCTCTGAGTCTGAGTCGAGTCCATCCACATAAGCTTCCAGAGCTTTATTTAGGAAGCCAGTCTTATCAATATCCAAGGCATATATTTTAAAAAGGGAAAGAATAAATCCTTCATGGAGTGGGACAGAGACCCTTCTAGTTTTTAACTAAGAGATAGAGGCACACAGGAACGATAAAGAAAGTAGGGGAAGCTAAAATCCTAGCCACATCTGAAATGATTAAGCATAGGAAGGTGGTAGGCATAAATACATTTGTGGTGGACCTCAAGAGTGAGAAATTGGATAAGGGTGAGAGCCACCTTGTCATATGGATTAGGTAAAGATAGACAAAGATAACCAACAAAATGGGAAGTGATATTTTCATTACCTTTGAGAAATAGGTTCAACTCTTTGGAGGCTTCTTTTTAGGTTTATAGACCTCCCTCCCAACAACGAGGAATACCCATCACTTTAGCGACCGAATCCATAGTAATCTCCATGCTAATCCCCTTCATTTCAACCACCGCACCTTTTTTATTAGTCTTCCAAGCGCTAGAAAATCTTTGCTAAGATTTTCAAAATGACCTTCGAAATTTTTTAGGAAGGGCATAAAACCCTTGCTATCAAACAAAGCCATGGCTTCAAGCATCACTCCTTTGAGATCAACAGGTTCAGTTCTAACCAGATAACCACCCATTTGGTCACACAAAAAACCATTCACAAAAAATTCCAAATTCCAGGTAGCCAGAGGATTACACACAGGCCCTAAAATGAAATTTCTCTAGGCTCGAAAGCAACAAAATATTTCTAGACACACAAGCGGATCCCCTCCCCGATCTTCGCATTATTTAGAAATAAATGCTCACTATTCCTATAGAAAATTACCATGATGAATTTGACACACCATGAGCTGACATTATTTTGTGACGTGTCCATTTATGTCATTATGTAAGTGTGCTCACACCTTGGGATCAAGAGCTTCCACTTCATTGATAAGTGTCAACTCATCACAATTAACCCCCATATTAGCAAAAACATCCACCACAAAGTTAGCCTCCCGTAAACATGCTTGAAGGTAATAAATTCAAACAAATTTGACATTTCCTTAATACTCTTAATAAATTTATGGATGGAAATAGAGATGGAACCTTTCCCAGCTATGTTGTTAATTATGTTCGTAGAGTCTCCTTCACCTCGAATTTGGAAAAATTCTGTTAGAGACCTATAAAAACCCCCAAAACCCCCGCTACTTCGAAACATGGTTAGTTTGAGTGCCCAGATTGTGATGGTACCCAAGAATAAATCTTCCTTCAGAATCCTGGAAAACCCCACCACAACCAGCTCTACTAGGGTTTCCTTTGGATGCACCATCAAAGTTCAACTTAAAACACTCCTTGTTAGGTTTCACCCAACCTTTGAGTCTAGGGTTTAGAGAAGGGGTACTAGTAGGTATGGATCCCAAACCCCACTTTAAGGAGAATATGGATTCATTATAAATGACAGACTTCTTTTGAGGGTTCGATTAGAGAAATTAGCTAGAATGGTACTAACACAATACACTGCAACTTTCTTGGAAGACTCTTTCTTGCCTTTGAAGATTATTCTATTTCTCTCCTTCAATATCTGACAAGATAAATGCATAATAGAAAAGGTCCACAAATATTTTAACCATTGGAACCAAAATAGTTTTATGAAGCCGGGAAAACCCAATTGACTTCAAAAATATTGAGAATGGTCTTCCTAACCGAGACCGAGAAGGGGTAGCCGAGAGAAAAAGGTGTGAGGAGTCTTCACACTCAGATTCACACAACACACACCTGTTTACCATATGGAAATTTCTCTTGTTTAAGTTGTTGATAGTTAGAATCTTATCATGGATAACCAACCACCAAAACATATTAATATTGGGGATTAACTCTTTGACCCAAACACTACCCTAATTGAAGTTTTATGTTTCCCCCACCTAAGAAAAGAATGAGTTGTAGGCACTTTTGATAGAGAATACTCCAATGTCCTCCTTAGACCAGTAAATACTATCAATGTCTAAGATCTCCTTATTAACAATAATTCCTCTTAATTTGTTGTTAATAGAAGAAATCTCAATGTTGTTAGAATCATCCATAATAATGGTTTTCCATTGTCCCAGGGGTTCATCAAAGTTGAAAAACTCTCTGACCTTGGTCCCATATTTGGTCATAGAATCTCTATAGACCATGGGGTAAATGATCTTAGAGGGAGGTCCCCTAACCATTTATCCTCCCAAAATTTGATCATTCACCCATTACCAACCATCCATTTTCTACCCTCTGAGACTACGTGTTTAGCCCAATTAATAGATTTCCGAAGCAAGAGGAATAATTAAAATTCGGATGCAGAAGCACCATTTGTTGGCGGATAGATTTGGCCAATATTTACCTTTGATAATAAAAGTCCAAACACTCTCTTCCTTGACCAATCTCCACTCATTTTTGAAAGCATTGTTTTATTCATTTTGGTCCAATCTCTGATACCAAGACCACCAAGTTTTTGGGGTGCAATTCCCATACAATTAGAGGAATTCTATCTTTGGGATCCGAGCCACTCCAAATAAATATTTTTTGAATAATCTCTAACTTACTAGAAATCGAGAGGGTAACCGGTAGATAGACATCATATAAATAGGTAAATTCTAAATCGAGCATTTGAGGAGGATAGCCTTACCAGCTTGAGATAACAAAGAACCTTTCCAGCCTTCAAGTTTCTTCAAAAACATATCAATTAAGAAATTCCAAACTACATTCTTAGGTTTTTCCACCCCAATAAGCATTCCTAGATACCTAGTTGGGAGGGTTGACACTAAACAGATTTCTCACCTTACTACTTATAGTCACTTTTTCATCACCCACTTTACTATAGTAATTATTTTGTGCTTCTTACATCTACTAATACATTTTACATGATTTTTGGGATATCTCGACCATTTCTTCTCCAATTTGTACCCCGTTTGTGGCATTCTTTTCAGAATTCCACCTACAACCGTGTTAGACATGTTCCATACATATAACCTCACATTAAATTTACCTACCAACCAAATCATACAAAAAAATTCCATCACTTTTCTACATATTTTACGTATACTTTCAGCTTAGCATTTGGTCTTCGCATAACTTCCCTTTTTCAAAATGAGGGGATATCATTGGGTTCATCCTATAATTCCCCTTATATCATCACATGCTTAAAACACTACTAATTCAAAAAATTCCAAAATACATTTACTAATTCACAACATGACATTTCACCGATCATCCCCCCTAATGACCTAATTTGGGGAAACTAATAACACAAATTTCTCTATAAAAATTTTTATTACTTCCCTTAATGACCTAACATAGGGGAAAACAAACAATTAAGAATATTTCTATACAATTATTCACCGATTTCTATCAATTCCCCCTAATGACCTAATCTAGGGGAAATTATGTAAAATATTTCCACGAGTAACCAATCGAATGAATCAACCAATCAATCAATCAACGCATTCACATTCCTAACAATCAAAATCGTATCATTCTATCAATACAAATTCAACACAATTGGCCTCCCAGATAACATAACTTGGGAGTTATGTGCACCTCCTAGATGACCTAACTTATGAGATTATATTCATTTCTCACTTCCAGATGACCTAACTTGGAATCCTTCTCAAATTTCATACTTGCTTCCAGATGACCTAGCTTGTAATCCTTCTCACATCTCATTCTTTCTTCCATATGACCCAACTCGAAAGCCATATCACCTTTCGTGTTCACTTCCATATGACCTAACTTAGAAGCTATTACATTGTGGCAACACCCGTGGAGTGGGGGCAAGAGTTCCTTTCCTATAACACTCCTATATAGTTCAACTATTTGATCATATTTTTCTGGATCTAGAAAACCATCAGCTCTTTGATTTGAGTCCATCTACAATGGCTAGATCTTGAGGATGTAGTTAGAGATTGGAGAATAACACATTTTTCTCCCTACACCCTTCCTCTAACAACAGAATTTCCAAATCCTCCAGTTAAATATTTGTATATACACATTCGGGTCATGAAATGATCATTCCCCACCCCATTTCATCATCATTATATAACATTTGAAATCATCCATCATCTCTTTCATTTAGCACACCTCATCATGGCATTATGTTTTTTGTTACATTACATGGATTAACCCATTAATCCATGGTTTGACACGCTTCTACTACACATATGTGTGTTCTACTACAACATGGGCTTCTCCATATTTCTCTTAGGTACACATCTCTATCTACTTTATGTTACCAAACTTTCTGCTCTCCAACATAAAGTGGGGGCAAATGTAGTCACAAAATCACGCACTTACTATTACATTTATGCTACCAAACATGTTATTTTATATATGGATCTCATGTAATAAAACTACTCACTAATGGCTCATGTCTTAGTCTTTTTGTCAGTTAGTCAGTCATCATTGTCACCTGTCTCACACATTCGTTAGTTTTCTATACAATTTTAGTTATCTTTCAAAATTTCTCAGGTGTCGTTATTTGGTGTTTTTTCATTTTTAGTCTCTGGCTAGGGCACCTGGAAAGGTGTTCAGGTGCCTGTTGGCACACCAATTCTCTTTTTGGGTGCCCCAGTTTTGGTCACACTTTGTTCACATTTAAAAGTTCAAAGTTAGTCTCTACATTTTCTTATTACATTCCCCTATGTGCTAGTCGGCATTGTCGGGCCATTAGTGATGAAATTGGAACAAGATATCCCTATATAAATATAGCATACTCACCATATTATGCATGGACATCTTACTATCAAGAGCTAGCTATCTACTAAGGCAAAGAACTACATTTTGTCATCTTCTACATCTGTATCACACAAGCATAGGGGAGATGGTTGTATTAATTCTATTCCATCACCATTTACATCTTACATCTAGTTATTTCCCCTTATTTTTGCCTCATTGACACTAGGGCACCCTAGGCACAAAATTGAACACCCAAGCACATAGAACTACATTGGGTCTTGAATGTAGTGCAATGCTTAGTTGTAAGTCCACCATTGTGGCAGCTAAGATCAGTCTGACCCCTTCATTTTCATCTTTATTTTTTTATGAATTTGATGTTTTGTATGAGGTTTTGCGAGCAGATATTCATCATACAACTACAACAACATTAGCGAGGATATTGTAATAACCAAGTGACCAAGATGAAGGTGTTGTGAAGACCGTACGACAATGTCGAACTAGAACCTAAGATTTTTCATAGACCCAAACACCCAGTTAAAGACTAGGAACCCCGGGCACCTTAATCCTCTCCCAGGCACCCCAGTCCAAGCAAATATTTGTTCACTATAATTTCCTAGGTATCACCACCAGTCTTTATCCTATCCTCACATCATTCTAGCATGTCCTGCACACAACGAGGTAAGTTAATTTTAGGTTAGTACCCTACCCCTTCCTATTTTCATTATTTGATTTCATTAAAAATATTAAATAAAATTATTTATAGGTTTTACATCACATTTATATCAGTTATTCCCTTGTTACTAGTTTAGATTAACATATTAAAACTCATATTATTAGTTAATCAATAGTATTGTGACACATGTATGATGAATACTAGTATGGTGTATGACGTGTAGATGTGTAAATGTCAAAATGATGAAAACTAACTATAGAATGTGTGATGTAAGATGTGTGAATAGATGCAGTGTGTAGTAACTATTGTGTAGTGTGTGGGGTTCATGTGCAATATGACCTCAATAGTCAATTATGAACCAAAACATACGAGTGTGTCATTGGGTGATGATAAAAATGTGTTTATATGGATGTGCCTATGTTATGAGAGTGACATATGACATTGCAAAAAGATGAGAAATGCGTTTATGCTAATGTGACGAGGATGCAATATGTGTATGCTATGAGTATGTTATGTTGTGATGAATGATGCTACTAGGTTGGGGGGATATGTTAGATGTTATGCCCCCCAAGTGTAGAAGACAAAGGATGGATCATGTAATATCATCTAAGAGATCATCAATTTCAGGTCAAACTCATATGGATAAGCATTAGAGATCTGATAAGAAATTATGTCTAGTTGATCATATAATGAACCATTGAGATGTAAATGGTACATACCCATGGTGAATTCCTCATCAGTGAATGGAGGAAGTGGAATACCATGCACATACCAATGAGTGATATTTTTCATATAGCCAAGGAAGAAAATATTTCAAATAAAAAAACAACCAAATGGCATGAGAAAAAATATGTCCGTATGATCGGGGTCTAGAGTGCCTCCAATGTAATAAAGCCATGATTGTCCTAATGTGAGTGGAGAAGAGTGATAAATGTGTGATAGATTAATTGTGAGATGGAAGACACACAATCCATAAGCAACAATATTAGTGATGAAGCCATAGTATAGATGAGGAGAATGATTAGGAGGATATATATCCTTAAAAGCAAAACGAGTCGAGCTAGACCATCATGTGAGAAAATGGTATCATCAAAAGTAGGATCGAATGGAATATGTTCTCAATATGAATAAATCATGAAAAATATGAAAGTAAATGGTGGGCATGCTAATATAGGTGATACATGTGAAGGTTTAGGTGATAGAGAAACATCCATAGACTGGACATGCCCCTGATAAGGGATCATAACAATAGTAGTAGGTGGCATAGAAGAAACTACATCTATCACAAAAATGACACCCTCAAGTGGTGGCAAGTGAGGTGGTTCATCCATAGGTTAAGGATTATCTATAGTATTAGTGCGTGGAATAGGAAGACTAGTATTAGGAGTGCGAATCACAATATTGGAATGGATTACGATAATGAAAAATAATATGCTCAATACCCTCATGTAGGAATTTGACACAATGATGCACAAGTAGATGTTACGGCTTGCATGGCATGAAGCCATGGTCTACCAAGTAAGAAGTTATAGGATACTGAGAAATCAATGACAAAAAACATGGCGGGGATGCTCTTGGGTCCTATAGTGATAGGTAGTGTAATGTGACCAACACATGGACAAAAAGAACCATCATAAGCATGCAGTGAAAGAAAATATTGACTAACGTCACAAGATGAAATACCTATGACTTTAAGGAACGACTTGGGACATAATTTGAGTGTAAATCCATTGTCAATTAAAGTTCACTTGACACCTACATTCTAAATATGACATATGATATGCAGAGGTGGGTCATTTTCAAAAGTAGTTGTTGGTATTCAAACTTGCATCCATGTCTCAGATCTAGAAGAGTCGAGTTGTTTGAGATCAAAATGGAATTTTATCCAAGTTGTGGGACCTTTCACGCTTGGATGGATCTCCGGAGAAGGTTGGTTACTCTATCTATTTCTACCGCTACTGCTTCACTCCTAGTGCTTGAAAGGGGAAACTAATATAATAAATGTCAAGGGACTAGGGATAGAAGGATAACATGAAAATAAACTACACTAAAAAGGTGATAGCACCAGAAAAAGAGGGATGAACACTATCTATTCTAAACATCTTGGTCATGACTATTACTATGATGACTTCTACTTTTGACATTGCAAACGTTGACATGTGATTTTTCTTAGGAAGGTGTATTATTTTGACGTTGAAAATAATGTTTGCAATGGATGAGTTATTACCGTTTAGAATTCATGTTTGTTGTAATTATGTTTACTTGGAAATGAAGCCATTCTACGCTGTGAATTGTAAGTAGAAAATATGTACTATTGTTTTCATATTTACCATATGATAACGCATGCCTTGAATCAACTCTATTGATCCAAGGTATGTTTCAGTTCTTCTTTATTGTCATCTTGTTAACTGACATTCTGAATGAAATATATTATGGAACTGAGCTGTGTTTTGTTGTAAATTGTAAAGGACCTGGCTTCAGGTATCCCTATTTGGCATCATACTACAAACGGTAAGTTTGGACCTCCTTTATAGAAGTTTTGCAATGTTGATTGGCGTGAGGAGATTGAGAATCAGTTATTAGGCTATTAAGTGAAATACCTCAACTTTAGTTGGAATGGTTGAAGCTATTCGGATCTGACCTAAATGGTAATGTTTTATCCTAATTGGATTTTTAACCTAAGGTAACAATACTTACCTATGCCTTAAACTATGTTGTAGTTTCTTGCCCTATATGGATTCGAATCCAAGGTTTATAACCTAACCTAAGGTAATATGGTTAGTGGATATGGGGTTTTAGAAATAACCTAAGGTAAATTCTAATGACCTAAGAACTAAGGTAGAAACATAACTAAGGTGATCTAAACTATTACTAATCCTAAAGGGGACCTAAGGGTTATGTGGCAAGTAGGAAGTTGGTGGCGATGGTTTTAAAGTATTAATGAGGATTAAATTTCAGTCCTTACATCTTAATTTTCCAAGTTTGGCGGAGGCAGGGAAGGTTGGTAGGATGCCTAGCTGGCATCATTGCTAAATTTAAAAGGCATGGGAATTTTTGAATTTAACTTCACCAAATTTGAATTGGTGGTGGTGTAAGGAAAGAGGAGGGAATAGGCATTTAATGCATTTAATGGCATCAATTTCGGTGAGGAAACCGCCTAGGAAAGATGTGAAACAGGTTTTGTGGGAAGTTGTTTGGTCATTTGATCTTTTTGGTTTTTTCTCTGCATGTGGGTTTTGGTTCTTCAAACCAGAAATTCCATTTTTGACCCTTTTTGATCTTAGGTATCTTTGAGCTATTTCTAAGCCTATGGAAGAAAAAGGGGAGTAGGAAAAATTGATTGTTGACGTTGTTTTGGAAAGAAGAGGTTTTGAGAGGCTCGACTAGAGATCTTCTGCAAATCAAAAGGAAACACTATCAGGCATGATAGGATCTTCTTATTAAATAGTTCTACTTCTTTCTAAACTTCTTCCTTAAAATAAATATGCTCTTAAAAGCAATTGGTTTTGTGGAAATGCTTATGGTGTATTTTTTTGTATTCTTCTGCTTGGATTTGTTATTTGGAAAATATTTGATATGGGTATTTTCTTGATAATGTTTGGGTTGATCGTGTTATATCTTTGTCTGAAACTGGATATAGCCAAATTTGTGTGAACTTCTGATTTCCTATGCAAAATGGTTTAAGGAAAAATAATGGTTGTTTTAAAATTTGATCGGGACTATCTTCCTTTGTTAGGAGAAGGTAAGAAAAAAAATTTGATGTTTTCAGTTGAAACTTGAAGTGGCTTTGAATTTATCACTACTTCTAAGTTATGTTGAAATGGGTCTTTGGATTCATCATTTTCTTGTGGATTCAAACTTGTTTGAAAACAATAGTGATATGTTGACACCTTCTAGGTTTAACACTTTTGAATTTGTGAAATTATTTAGAAAGGATTTCATTCGGAATTGTTCTTCCTTGCTCAAAATCTAGTAAATATGATTTACTCCTCCATCTAGAACTATGTGAGGGTATTGTTGTTTCACCCATCTACATGTTATGATATGGTTTGTGAATAACCTTTTGATTTGACATCATTAGATGTTGTTGAAGAAATATTACCTTAGCGGGACTTTAGATTAGTTTAGTTTTGGTTATTTGAAGGAAATAAGTTGGAATGTTTTCTATTTTACTCTTCTCCTTTCAATACGATTTTGAGCATTGACTTGAAGTTAAGTCACTTTGATTTACTTTCATTGGGTAGAATCTAGATTGGAGTTCATTCCTTCTTACCTATAGATTGTTTCCTTGATCCTTGTAAAGTGGGTGCATGGTTGGCTTGACTGTAATCTTGTTTTTGTTTCCCTTGGGTGCATAAGAATACCTTGTGGGTTTCTCTCTATTTGGGAAATGAGGAAATGTCTAGATAGATGTTGTCTTCACTAAAATGAAATTATGGATTCAGTTATTGAGCTTGTTGCTTTGAAAAATCGTATTAGTTTTTTTGATACTGCAGTGGTTGTTCTCTTTATTTGATAAGAAGCCTTCTCTTTCGGGCTCTGTCTTGCTAGTTTCAGTTGTATATCTTATCGAATCATTTTTGACTATGATATTTGTGTTGCAAGAATTGTTAAAAATAGATGTTTCTGGGAGGGTTAGTTCAGTCCTTTTAGATTTCGACTGTGTTCCTCCTTTCTCACTCTCCTTTCTGAGTTAAGGTATTCATTGTTGATTTCTAGGAATCGAAAGAAATTATATTCTATCTTTTCTCCTTTATGAGTTGTGGAATGTAATGTTGTTTTTCTTCAATGTTTGGAGGAAGTTATTAGTGTCCTCTTCTCTCTCATTCATTACTTCATTACGCTATTCCTGGGTAATGATATTTTAGTTCAGTTGCATCAACCCAAATGAAATGATTAGTTGAAGGTTAGTAGGATATATATATATATATATATATATATATATATATATATTTTCTTCTCCTTTTCTAATGCTTGTTAAGGATGTAATGAATTGATGAGTGACTACATTCAGGTGTATGTAATGGAATTTATGCTTTACAAAATCTGTTGAGGATAAACATGAAACTTAGGCTAGAGTTGACTTACATTTGAATGTTATATCTTAATCGGGAAATTGTTAATTGGGATGTTGTCGATTCTTCCTAAATCTTGTTGTAGAGAAGGAATGTGTTGGTTCTGATTACTGTGGATGAAGTGCTTTAATGGTGGAATTAGGAGATCATTACTTCTCAAAAGTATCTCTATTATTAGAAGATCATTAGAGTTAACATCCCTCTTGATTAGGATTGAATGAATCAGGAAAGGAACTATAGATAGCTATAGTATGAAACAGATAAGTAAATTATATGCAATATTACCTATCTGTTGTAATGTTTCTTATGAAATTACTGATTGAAGAGTGTTGATTTGATCATGATCCTTACTTAATGTGAATTGGTTGTTCACGTTGTTCTTCCTTTTTGATCTTTATTTCTTTTGAGGTATCTATCTGAATTGCTTTACTGTTTTGTAAAAGCAAAGTTCTTTTTATGAGACAGTTAGTTGGAAGCACATCATTTTAATGTTTATTGCTTATCATGCTCAGTTCAACAAACCGAACCGTGATAACATTTTTGCAGATGGATTCTGTAAGTGATAAAAGAAGACAAGTTCTTTTATGATGCTTCTTGTGTTTACCTAAAGGTTGCATATTTAATGAGGAATTATGATTCCTTTGAGATGTAAAGGAAAAAGGGAAAATTTGTAATTAACACTGATTAGTGTGAAGGACATCTGAAATGTTTAGACCTGTAAATTATGTATTTTGTTGATAAATGAAAAAGGAATTGAGTGTTATTGATATTTGATGTGTCATTATTTTTGGGCATACTGCAAAGGGAATTTGTAAAATTATTCTTATTCTCTCGTAATCACATTTGTTTGAATCATTTTAGTTGGACTCAAATGAAATAGAGAAAAAGGGAATTGATACTCTATTCTTCTCTTAAATGCAAATTTTAAGTTGGCATGCATAGATGAACACTCAACTAGGTCAATATGGTTTATTAATTGACATTAATATATATATATATATATATAAGAAATAGACTTCATCTTAATGAAGTCTATTTGTTTCACACGTAATGTTTCTGTCCTAGAATAGAGTTGCTTCTATCCTTTCATTCTTTTGAGAAACAGATAAGGGTTAGGGCTAGGAGGAATACCTGTTGAATGTTGAGAGGGTGTGCGCGTACCGTAGAGAGAGATCAGATCGATTGCGAAGAACTCCTTTTTGTCTGGGAAGGACTACCGCAAGTAAGAATACAAGACCACTAGATTTTAGTTAGACAATAAATGAGGGAACTGCCTTGGGCCCAGAAATATTAGACTTCCTTTCGAAGGTGGTCAGTTCCCCTTTTTAATACGAATTAACACAAATGATAATAAAGAAGCTATTGCAAAATCATGATTTAGGTACCTCGTTACAAAGAAATAGAGACTAAACTACCAATAATAAAATGTCACGTTGTTTGTTTGGTCAATGGTCGTTGATACGTTCAGCTCGAGTTACAGGGATAAACCAGATTAGATCTGAGGTTGTTAGGAGACAAATAGGTGAGAGGAAGGTTTTGGGTATAAGTCACAGTGACCGATGCCGGTCACTGGATAACCGACCGCGGTTTAGAGAACCGCTGCCGGTAGAGGATAACCGACACCGTAGGGGTCAGTAATCTAGGTGCTCCTAGAGGGAGGTTGGTTGCAGGGTGATTGTGGGGTTTTTAAGACTGGTGGATGGCTGAGGGGAATAGTGAGATGACAGGGAAGACTCAGAGTGTGATAAAACTATCTTCTGGCAATACAAGGCTGTATGGATGAAGGTTAAGTGTAGGGTGCCGGCAGGTGGTAGATCTAAAAGTGAGCTTATAATTACTATCAATCAAAAGACTCAGGAAATGGTGCTTAGAAACATACAAGACACTACTTACTCGTCCTTGATGAAGATTCAGGTCCAAGGAATGTGGTAGTGACAGTAAGACTCAGTTGGGATGATTTGGTATTGGAAAATGAGCTGATGAAGCTATCCTCGCCTTTTTTCTAATGCTTGAACAGGGTGACAAAGAATCCAAAGGCTCATTTAGCCTTTCTTGCTCGATGCTCTTCTCTTTTCTTCACTTGTCTCTGCTCTGCCAAGTGAATTTTTGGATCCTTCCAATGAATTCCCGATCCTTTATTTTTGGTTGGGGGAGGTCATTTACAGGGAACCGATGGTGGTTACGTAACCGACGGCGGTCGAGTAGGAACCGATGTCGGTTAAGTCAAAGTGGGCTATTTTAAGTAAAATAGCCAACTTTCCCTCCTTTTCTCCCGAGATATTAGTTATGGGCTTGGTCAAGTCATTATTAGGTTGGTTTTGGTGCGGGTGAGGGGTAATTAGTCATGGGTGTGGATGTAGACCAAGTTATAGGTCTTTATTAGGTTAGTTTAGGGTTAGGGCTAGGTCATGATGAGGTGGAAAAATGAGTTGGCAGGTTTGAAAATGTGGATTTATTAATTATAAGGTAATTAATAAATAATTGTGTAAGGTTTAGGTGGTGAGGTTAGGTTGCGAAATGAGATGCGGGGCACAGGGTGTCATAAGACACCAATTTGGTGTCTACATTAGCCCCTTGTTGTCGTGTAGCTTGTCTTATAAAGCTGCACTGAAAATTAATAAGAAGTGATTGCCCCAGTTAAGGGTATAGGTAATCCCCCTCAAATCTATCACAGATTGAGGTGACGTGAAATCAGGGATAGGGTTGATAAAGGGTGAATGGTGTTGAGATGATGGTAAGATGGTGGGATAAGTTCAAGGAAGCAGATGCACATTGAAATGCAGTAGTATGACCAGGGTACACGATTTGAAAAGCAAACAAGCAATACATAGGCAAAGGTTGATAGTTTATCCAAACAAGGTTGATATAATCCTGGTATCCAAGGCATAGGAAGTAGCTCCAGGGGATATAACGGGTAAGGTACAGGAACGTTTAGGCATGTTCGGTAGTACCAAATGGTTGGTTTGGTTGAGATAAATGTCACGGTCTCGGTCTAGGAAAAGTTGGTCGACTGATCAAGTCAAGTATCCTAATCATGCTAAAACACGAATAGGTGAGCCTGATTGAACAAAAAGTTACATGATGGGTGGATAAAATTGTAATTTGCGGGTTTTGGGTGAGGTACTTAATTGGTGCGCCTTGGGTCGGGCCGATTGATGAGTGAGAGCCTTAGGTCGGGTCTAATTGGTTAGGTGTGGCCTTGGGTCAGGCCGATTGATTAGTTGTGGCCGTGGGTCAGGCCAAATGGTTGGTTACGACCTTGGGTCGGGCCAAATGGTTGGTTACGGCCTTGGGTCGGGCCAAATGATTGGTTACGGCCATGGGTCGGGCCAAATGGTTGGTTGCGGCCTTGGGTCAGGCCGAATGGTTGGTCGCGGCCGTGGGTCGGCCAAATGGTTGGTTCAGCGCCTTAGGTCGGGCCAAATGGTTGGTTGCGGCCGTGGGTCGGGCCAAATGGTTGGTTGCAGCCATGGGTCGGGCCAATTGGAGTCAATATAAGGCAAGTCAGCAAAGCCAGGGAGAGGTGATGGGGGAAAAAGTGGAGATTGGTGGATAAGGGCGGGAGTTAGGTGAAGGAAGTAGGGAACCGATATCGGTTAGAAGACCGATACCGGTATTCTAGGGCACGAAATAACCAGTATCGGTTATAGGCCAAAACCTATAAAAAGAAAAAATACGGCATGTCATTGTCACTTTGTGAATTTAAGCGCCCCATTTTGTCTTGTCTGAGGTGTGAAGTGATTGTGGTGAGTTTGTGGGCTAAGGTGGGATTATTTGAGTGGAGGAGTGAGTGGTTGGTAGACCCTAGCGATCAGGAGGCAGAGTTTGATTGGTGGAGAACCCAGCTGAGGAGATTTGGGGCCAATGGCACAGCCAGGAGGAGCAAGAGGTGCTGGACCAGGCCGAACCACCGCCACTCATCCCACCACGATGACGTGTAGTAGTGCCGGTAGGCTCTGAGCTCTTACCTATGTGAATTTGATGGGTTTAACTTAGATGTGGGTTTGGGTAGGAATCCTAATTTTAATAAAATAAGGAATGAATGGAGGTAATGTGTAAAATGGAGTGGGTAGGTAGGCTAGTGAGGTGTACGTGAGAGGGCCGATCATCCTGACATAGCTATGATTACAGCGGAGAGAGACCGCCTGCAGGCTTTGGTTCACCAGCTTCAAACACAGGTGAATGAGACAACGGGATTGTTAGAGGTTTCACAGTTACGAGTGGAGAGACTAGAGGCAAGATTCCTCCACGCGAGAGGGCGTATTCGTATGTTACAGGAGATGTTGGTGGATCAGTGGGAGGAACCAATAGTAGTGGCACCTTTGAGGATGGAGAGGCCAGATGAGTGGCGTCGATGATCACGATCACCACCTGATTCGGGAGGAGGCGCAAGGGTCTAAGTGAATTTCATAGGGGTATAAGAATAAATAAGGATGTCGACCTGCGCGTCGATGATAGAGAAGATGTATTTGTTTAACATCTAAATAAAACTGAATATGTATGTTGATTTGAGTTATGATAATAATAAGAATGGTTGTGTTTTGAATGTTTGTTTGGAAAAAAAGGATAAATGATGAATGTTATCAAATAGAAATACACAAAAATATTTATATTTACAACACATGATAGGTTATGGTAGGGGATGGTCGAGCTAACCTTGGGAGACCCCATGTCTCCTAAGTGTTGCCTACATAGCCCATTGCACAAAGCAAGGAGGGGCCTCAGACCGATGTAGTTCTCCCTTAGGACCAAGGAGAGGTGAATTCAGGAAATTTGGTTGTGGTTAGGTAATTTGTTGGTTAATAAAAAAAAATATTGATATTGGTAGGGTAATGTTGTTGGTGTTGGTAAGGAATTGGCAATTTTAGTGTAGGTATAGGTGAAGCGAAAGTTAGCTTACCCAAGTAGTAGGGAACCGTGTCCTGATTAAGGTCAACACATAATCCTAGATTTGAGTAAAAGAGGCAAAAGTGTCCCGTAGTTGAAAAGAGCTAAACAAACCACATATTAACGTAGGATAAGCTTGAATCCCTAGGTACCTTGCATATGCGAGAAGTCGATAGGTGAAAAGAGTTGTATAATCACAATATATCGGATATACGTCACGTCCCTTGAGTTTTGTTGCTTTGATGAATGGTGAGGTGAGGTGGTTGATATAGTTGGGGTGCAGAGAACTTGTTATAAGGTGATTATTCTGATGAAAGAGAACCAAACCTAAATAGACAAGTCCATGACTCAAAAGTGCTTTGAATACTACTTTTACTTTTTCTGGATATAGACTGATCGATGCGGGAAGTCTACATGGGATATATATTTTGTTGTTCTTGAGGTCTTCACGAAGCTGATCAATGCGAGAAGCTTCTGATAAAGGCTGACTTTGTATAGCTGTCCTTCAAGGGAGCAGTCTATTTATAGTAGCAGATGTGGTTTTTGTGTATAGTTGTCCTTCGGGGGAGCAGTCTATTTATAATAGTAGAAGTGGTTTTGCACATAGCTATCCTTTGAGGGAGCAGTCTATGTATAACTTAGAGGTCTAGATGTCCGTTTGGCATGAAGCATCTAGTTTTGTAGAAAGTTTGACTCAAGAATATCCCATAAGCGTATAATTGAGAACGTGTTATTTTGATACTTTTAAGTCATGGACCCGACTAAAACGGGGAAGGAATCTTTAAGAGGAGGTGATGACCAAGCTATGTGAGCTTGATTCTATTTTGAGATGTATGAAACAAAGTGTATGAGGTGGTAAACGAGCTCAAGGGATGAGCACAAGGTAGATAAGAAGTGATATAACACTAAATTCAACAGTAGAATGGGCGAAGATGCAAGGCATTAAGGGGTTCAGGCTCAGGTTTACCATTAAGTGAAGCTAAATGATTAGTGCCTGATCCGTAAGTGTGAGTGATAATGTAAGGCCCAATCCAATTTGGAGCAAATTTGTCACGCGTTTTCTCTTTTCAAGTTTGGTTACATGTTGATTCTCTTTGAGGACAAGATCACCAACCTTAAAGGTACGCTCATGAATTCGCTTATCATAAGCACGCTTGATGTGCTTTTGATAGATTTGAAGGTGGTCAAGAGCTGTAAGACGACGCTCATCAAGAAGCTCCAATTGGGCTAACCGCTCTTGGCGGAAATCATCATTGGTGAGAATATCCTGAAGAGATATTCTTAGGGAGGGTATTTGTATTTTGAGAGGTAAGATAGCCTCGATACCATATACCAAAGAAAATGGGGTGGCATTAGTGGAGGTATGAATGCTAGTACGATAAGCCCAAAGGGCAAAGGGGATGTGATCAGGCCAATTTTTTCCAGAATCGTTAACAACTTTCATGAGAATTTTGGTCAGGGTTTTGTTAGAAGATTCGGCTTGACCATTTGCTTGTGGATAATAAGGTGATGAAAAGCTAATTTTGATACCAAAGTTGTCACAAAGGTTTTGTAACAACTTATTTTTGAAATATTTTCCATTATCTGTTATCAGGTGATGAGGAACACCAAAACGACAGATAATGTGATGGTTAATGAATTCTACAATTTTTTCTTTTTTGGTTGAAATGAGTGGAATGGCCTCCACCCATTTAGTATAATATTCGGTTGCTATGATTATCCAATGGTGATGTTGCGAAGAGGGCGGGTGAATCTCACCAATAAGGTCTAAACCCCATTGTGAGAAAGGCCAAAGATCTCGTGTGACCTGTAGCGGATGGCTAGGAGTATGTTGAAGGTTGGCATGTTGTTGACACATAACACAATGCTTAACATATTCGTAGCAGTCGTTATTAAGCGTAGGCCAATAATAGCCTAGGCGAAGGATCCGTTTGGCCACGGCAAGGCCACTAAAATGTCCACCACAAATACCGTCATGGACTTGTTGGATGGTATAGGTAACCTCCGCGCCGGTTAGACATCGAAGGAGGATGCCATCAAAGCCATGTTTATAGAGGAGTCCCCCCATGACTACATAACGAGAAACACTTTTAAGAAAAGCACGTTTTCCATTACGAGTAAGGTCAGGTGGGAGAATAGAGGTTGTAAGGTAGTTGTGAAATTGGTGATACCAAGTATCCTGCGAGTCAGCAGACACATTATTTACCATACAAACATCCGAGGCTGAGTAAGATGGGGCAAAGAGTTGTTGGACCAAGAAAAATATGTCAGAGTCGGTTGGTGAGGCAGGAATTTGTGAGGCTAAGCAAGCCATAGTATCCGCAAATTTATTAGTAGAGCGGGGAATGGTTTGGATAGAATAATGAGTAAATAAGGTCAAAAGTAAATCCACGTAATATTTATAATTTTGAATTTCCTCATTTTTACATTGGTAGATGCCCATAACTTGATTGACTACCAATTGAGAGTCGCCAAAAATGTTAATAGATTTTACACCTAAGTGTAATGCAACCTGAGACCCAAAACAAGGGCCTCGTATTCCGCTGTATTATTAGTGCAGGGGAAATCGAGCCGGAATGAAAGAGGCATAGGTTCAAAGATCCAGAGGAATGAGAACAACGATGGCCCTCCACCACGCCGGCATTTGGATCCATCAAGAAGAGGGTCATTGAATACGACTCATCATTGAGTGAAAGAGTGGCAATGAGTTCGTCAGGGAAAGTAAAATTGGTAAATTGTTCCCCAGGTAAAGGGGCTTCCGCGAGTTGGTCTCGTGATAGTTTGTCCTTTGATTGATTTCTGGTGTACAAATTCAAGGTCGAGGTCGGCAAGGAGCATAAGCCATCGGGCGATGCGTTGGTTTAGATGAGTTTTGCGTACATATAATGGATGGGGTCCGCGTTGGTGATGACAAAAGTTTTGTGATTCAGGAGGTAATGTCGGAGTTTGGTGGCCAAGAATGATAGGGCTAAGCACAACTTTTCTACATGTGTATACCTAGTCTTATAATCCACCATAGTATGACTTATATAATAAATGGCTTGTTCTCGATGCTCGAGTCACGATGTGCGAGCATGGCTCCTACAAAGATGGTCGGTGGCGGAAAGGTAAAGGTAGAAAGGGCGATCGTCTTGGGGTGGGATAAGCACGGGTGGCTGCAAGAGATAGGCTTTAAGAGCCTCAAAGGCTTGGTGGCACTCTTCACTCCATTGAAAGACAATGTCCTTTTAAGGAGATGATGGAAAGGTTGACATCAATCCGAGAGTCAGGGAGATGAAACGCCGAATAGATTGGAGTTTTCCCCGCAAAATACACAATTGTTTGAGGTTAGTGGGTGGGGAATTTCTAGGATAGCTTTGACTTTAGCTGGATCGACCTCGATGCCACGCAAAAAGACAATGAAACCAAGGAGTTTTCCCAAAAGGAAACCAAAGACACATTTCTTTGGTTGAATAAGAACACAATATTGTAACAGGCGATTGAAAATAATGGTTAAAACATCGAGATGTTCACTGCGATGTTTAGATTTGCCAAGAAGATCATCGACATAATCCTCAAGGATAGTGTGCATAATGTCATGAAAAATGTAAGTCATAGCCCGCTGATAGGTCGCACCAGCATTCTTGAGGCCGAACGGCATGACACGATAGCAGAAGGTTCCCCAAGGAGTTATGAATGCGGTTTTATGTTGATCGGCCGGGGCTACCAAAATTTGATTGTATCTCGAGAAACCATCCATGAGAGAAAGCATCTCATGGCCCACAGTGAGATCAACAAGTTGATCAATACTTGGTAGGGGGAAGTCATCCTTTGGGCAAGCGAGGTTAAGGTCTCGAAAATCTGTACATATCCGAAGTCCCCCCGTTGCTTTAGTAACAGGTACGATGTTAGAAATCCATTGAGGATAGTCAATAGGTAAGATGAAGGAAATAGAAAGGAGTCGTTGAAGCTCTTCTTTGACCAAGAGGGCAATGCATGGATGCATTTTTCTCAGTTTCTGTTTAACTAGTTTGGAATCAGGTTTTAGGGTAATGTTATGGACCGCAATGTCAGGATCAATTCCTGGCATGTCAGCGTAGGACCAAGCGAAAGCTTGGTTGCAGGCACGTAGGAAGGTAGTGAAGGTAGTTTGTTCTGATGCGTTAAGAGATTGTCCGATCTTCACAATGTGAGGATCATCCTCTGTGTGGATGTTGATTTCTATAGTTGACTCATTCAACATGGTTTGAGTTTCAGATGGTAAGGCGCGTTGAATATAAGAGTCGTCCGCACCTAGGTAAGTGAGGATGGAGTCATCATCCCGGCACTCAACAACATTAATCAAGGTGAGTCCTCTTCAATCATGTCCGGATACGTAGAGGGGAAGAGAAGATGGGTCTTCATTATCATGTTGATAAGTGAGAGGACCCAGAAGATAGTGTTTATGAAAAAAAAAAAAGTTAGGAGGGATAGATTCAGTGGTCTATCGACTTTGTGGGTGACGATGGCAAAATGGGTGATGATGGTTCGGAAGGGGTGACTTCGTCATCTTTCCGATACAACTGACACAAGGTTTCTTTGGTGTAAGTGTTTCAAAAATCCAAGACCACTATGATCTTTGTGTTTGCGTGTAGTCACGGGAATGATTATATATCGACCTTGTTCATAAAGACCAAAACCAAAACCTTTCCAAGCACAGCGCATCAAGAAGGTGAGGGCGAAGTGATGATTAGTTAGATATTAAAAATCAGATTGGAAGGGAACAACACCAAGGGGAGGTTCAGGGGTAACGGAGGATGCGTCGACACCCCCATACGTTAGGTTGGTGCGGCAATTAGGTGGTCCGTAGGAGATTACTTCCCCCACACGCCGGTCGTAGGTAGGATGCGCATGTAACTGTCCGTACTCCTGTGGGGTATGGAAAGCACTAACATTATATAGGTGATACTCCCCCAGCGTAAGGTGTTGAAAAACATCTACTAAGGGATCTGAGGTCGGGATGTTGTCCGCGGGGAAGGATGCGGTATTTGCGGCGGCGGTTTCATTGGTTGAAGGTGTAGGTGCGGTTGAGGTGGATGGTTGAGGTGTGGTCGAAATGGATGGTCAGGGGTTGATGAATGGGTATCTTGACTAGTACAAGCACATCATTAGGGTGATATAACATATACAGTTTTTTTGAAGGGGGAGCATCAGCTTTTACGATGTAGGACTTCCTCTCATACTCGAATTTTATGCATCTATGTAAGGTGGAGGGAACGCATCCCATAGCCCGGATCCAAGGGTGGCCTAACAACATGTTGTATTGGAATTCTCCCTCAAGGACATAGAAGAGTTTTGGTAAGGTCCGTGGCCCTACACGAATGTTAAGGATCACGGTGCCTAAGGTAGAAGTAATAGCATCGTTGAATGAACTCAACATGGTGGGGTTGGCACACATGCAGCTAAAAGGGATATTCATTTGTTGGAAGGCTTTAGAAGAGATGATATTTAGGCTGGTGCCCTCGTCAATCATAACATGACGTACTCGGATGTCCCAGACGTAAGCTGAGATGAAAAGAGCGGGGTCAGGATCTTCTGCACCAAAGTCAACAATTTCGTCTTCGGAGAAACTGACAACAGCGGTTTGTTGTACAGGGACGGAAGTGGTAGATTGTTTGGTGAGAGAAGCAACGTGGTTGGGTGTTAAAATGGCAGTAATGGGCAAGGTTTCGTTAGGTAAGACCTCTATCCCTTGAAGGATTTCAATGAGAGCTTGGCGATGAGATTCAGAGGTTTGAATGAGATCATACAGTGTCATTTTTACAGGTGATTGGTGAAGTTGTTTGATCATGGTTCGGTGGGCAACTCCATTAGAGATGGGGTAGGTAGGTCCACGAATAACCACTTTAGGTGGTGGTGCGATCGGGATGGTGGACGGAGAAAGAGAGGCCACAGGTGTGCTTTCTTTAGCTTTCCCATTGTTTTTCTGCCCTCGAGTAGCAACACTAATCATGTTAATCTCGTGAACATGAGAGGAGGAAGATGGTAGGGATAAGTCATTGTCTTCGAGAGGTGGGGTTGTAATAATGATAGATCTTGGTGAGGCGGGGATAGGTGGTATAGGAGAGGGAATTGAAGCTAAAGGTTTCTCCCTTCGTAAGTTGTCTTTCTTAGGTTGTCTATCCGAGATAGGTGATTGGCGAAGTATGGCTCTCAACGCTTTGCATCCCTCACATCATGTCCTGGTGTGCGGTGGTAAGTGTAGATTTTAGACTCATCATAACCTATAGGTCGAGGTGTAGATGGATCATAGGGTCTAAGTGGGGGTAGGGAAATGGTTGCATTCTCCACCAACATATCAAGATCCTTTGAGCGGGTCAAAGTCAGAGGAAGATGAGGCTATTGATTGGGTGGGTTTTGGTAATGTTTGGGTATGGTTGGTTCATATGGGTGGTGGTTTAGACAAGGGGTTTTGATAATTGGATTTAACTAAAAGTGGCTTCTTCGGCACGAAGTTATGTTTAGTCGGTTACATGATGAGGCCATAGATGACGTAATGGCGGGAAACAACCATGGAGAAAGAGGAGTGACAACAAAAAAAATCCTTTGATGATGGAGTTTTTTAGGGTTGATAGGTGGACAGGATACTTGGGGTGACGGTGTTGATACACCCATGGATCTCTGTATGGGTGTAGAAGATGCAGGTCGTTTTAAAGAAAACGTAGGAGGTATGATGTATTGAGGCAAGGTGGAGGGGTGAGGTCCTAATATAGAAGGTAGGTGTGATGGCGAGGGTTTTAGTTGTGACAGAGGCATAGATTGGACTTGGGCTTTAGGGGATTGGGTTTGTCTCTTAGGTGGATGGACGACTTTATTTTTGGATAAATCTAACCATTTAGGTGGGTGTGTTAGGCTGGGTATTGGTAAAGTCCCAAGCATAGGGAAAGGTTTGGTTAGGTTAGTAGAGGTGGATGAGGTGTTTGGTAGAGATGAGGAGGGTGAAGATGAGGACATTGGCATTTTGAGCTTTTGTAAACACTTCGGGTATATGGTAGAGGTGTCTGGATCGGTCATCTGCATTTGAGTAGAGTATGGTGTACTCAAACGCTCCCATAGGACTCGTCTATCTTCTAGGGGATAACAGTCTTCACGTGTGAATAGGAACTTTTGTATGGAAGAGAGGTTGGTTGTGATTCCGGTCCACTGTGGGTGTGATACAGGGGGTAAATGAGTCACTATATCAATGGGTGTTAAGAGGTCAACCGGTCACTGAAAAGATTTAGGTGATGAAGAACTAATAGGTAGGAGGGCATGTTTGAGGGGATCCATCATGATTAACGAATTTGGTGATGTCGATTCGAGAGGTTTCTCTTCTAAAGATGATAGAAACAGTGGTGAGCCTTCCTCTTGTACAACAAGAGTGGTAGAAGGAGATGTTTGGGAAATAGATAAGTTAGATAACATCCGCTCACAGTCTTGCAGGGATGTGGTGTAAGAAGGCTCATCTATGAGAAGAGAACTCTGGGTGGTTAATTCCTTTATGGGTAAAGGAATGGCAATGATTTTGTCTCGTCTTGATGGTGGTGAAGGGGGTTCGGTCCCTGCGTTAGTGAAGAAGCTTGATTTAGAATTTCCTCGATAGAAGCTTTTGGTTGGGAGTCGAAAACTGCATGGATTTCATGAACACTCTCCTCGGCTAAGATATCTTGGTTTATGTTACTATTAGATGAGTGGTTTGGGAATGGTTTGTTGAAGATTTTCAAATTTTGGTTAGCAGGGGCATTAGGATTATCGAGGGTTATATCCCCTACATCAACCATTTCCTGCACTATGTTTTTCAACATCTTGCAGTTTTCGTGACTGTGTCCCTTCACGTGGTGGAAGTTACAGAAGCCATTTTTTTTATACCAAGAAGGTATAGTGCAGGTGGAATCAAACCCGGAGTGAGGTTTAATAGGAGGTAAGGTGATAGCTCCCGCTTTGAGTAATTTTTCCAAAATGACACCATAAGTTTCTCCCAAGGGAGTATAATTGATGGGCTCGACTTTATACTTATAGGTGGTTTTTGGTGGGGTATTAGATGGTGCTTGGGATTTGACCATCACCACGTGTACAACTCCTTTTGATTTCAAAGTAGTCGATGCATGAGAATTGGTGGTGTTGGGTTTGTTGGTGGAGTCTTGGGTTCGGAAATTAGGGTTTTTGTTGTGCAACCGCAATTTCTCTTCCTCTAAGGCTCGAATTTCTAGTTTTCGAGCCATAGTAAAGGCCTCATCAAAGGTGCGGAAAGTTTGAATTTGGAGGGTAGGAGAAATGTGCTTAGCGTAGGCCCACGTAAAGAGTTCGATAAGTTCAGCCTGAGGCAAGGCATAAGTAAGTTGGTTGATAAGGCCCCGCCATCATCCAACGAAATCTGCGATAGATTCATCTTCAAATTGTCGGATGGCATAGAGGTCGGTGATAGATACTTTCTTGGCAATGTTAATGGAGAAATGATCCAAGAAAGATTGGGCTAATTGGTTAAAAGAGAAGATTGAGTGCTGGGTTAAAGCACTGTACCACTCCAAGGCGGGTCCTGATAAGGACATGGGAAAGGTGGAGTAGTAAGGCATCGTCATGAGCAATCAGGTAGTAGGCATGTCTAAATGATCGCAAGTGTTGTTGAGGATCCTCCTTACTATTAAAACGAGTAAATTTTGGTAATTCCCATTGAGGAGGATATGAATGAAGGGGGACAGAAGGATGAATAGGCTCCCAAAAAACTTGCTCGTATGTCAGGGTGCTACGGCTTCCTGAAACAGAAGCCTCCAGATTTTGCATCTTGTCCATCATTTGTTTGATTAAATCAGTGGTTGGATGAGATGATGGTGTGGTTGTCATAAACGGAGGAGGATTGGGCCAAGGGCCACCACTAGACAATGGTGGGGTTAAATGTTGATAAGGTATTGAGGACGAATATGTTGAGGTGACTGAATAGGGATGTCCTATATAAGATGTTGAAGCCACCGGATAAGTGTGTGGAAATGAAAAGGTGGGTGGAGCTTGAGAAGGAAAGCTTGTGTGGATAGGTGGTAGAGAGCAAGTTATGAAAGGAGCAGTCTGCGAGAGAGACGAGGTAGGAGCAGTCGGTGGTAATGATATGTGGGGCCCCAGGTTAACCAAAGGAAATCCAATTTATGCCATATGAACCCCTGAAGCCGCTGAGTTGGGAGACGGGGCTAAGGATGAAGAAGGCAAGGCGAGTTATCAGGTGGGGAAGGAGCTAAGTGAGCAGCTATACTAATAGGCATGCCAACAAGGATTTGACCGTTGGGTGTACGATCAGGGGCATGAGACAAATAGTATTATACAATGCTAGGATTAGCATCCAAAAATTTCACAAATTCCTTATCTCCTACAGGGATTTTGGGAACCTCACTGGTGTCCGTAGGATTCCCCACAGGATGTGAAGGGGGTGATTCAGCAAAGGCACGGAGCAGGCATGTGAAACCATGGCTGCAGCTTGTTTCCGAGTGATAACAACCATGGACAAGGGTACACAGTAGGGATGCAATCTATCAGGAAATAGAAGCAGCAACAAAATGTTGGAATTGGTAGGTTGCTGGTTTTGGGAACTGTGAAAGATAGTAACCGATATCGGTCAGGTAACCGATGTCGGCCGATCAGAACCGGCGCGTCGTAAGTTAACTGATTTTGGTAGAATAGGACCGGTGTAAGAAGCTGTAAGAAGTTGCTGATTTGGGGTTAACGATGCTTAGTATACCTACCAAACTATTCTGAAGTGATCACAGAAACAGTGTATGACAGAGAAACAAAACTAAAAACAAGCAAGATGCACAAGCAAATCAAGAGACTAACCCTAGGATTAGTTTTAATTATTGTGGGCTTATGCCTTAGATGCAAGATGATGTCAATCCTAAACAAAAGACCTAGGGGAAATGTCAATTTTGTTTTGGCTTATAAGGTTACCTCAATCAGGCGGAGGAATACCGCGGAAAAGGGGGATGTTTGAGCTGTTGTGTTAATTATGATGTGATTTGGCATGTGTTGTGCAGTGAAAGTAAGATTAATTTCTTGTCAATACCGTGGATATCACCCCCATGTGTACGACCTGTTACTTAATCTACGTTCACTAGAATTGAAAACAACAAGCAAGGATGTGATGCGCGTGTTTTAAACCCAAATCGAAAATGATATTCAATGAAGCAAAGAAGATGACTTTCACTAATGCAAAGATGTGAAAGTAAGACAAATTCTTTTACCAAAATAACAAGATATCTTGTGAATACTTTAGAAGAAGAAAATAGCAAGTGTGCTCCCTATATGAAAGCAAGCAAGAAAGAAAGAAACCCAAAATGGGTCCCACCGGGCGTGCCAAAATGTTTCACACATAATGTTTCCGTTCTTGGAATAGAGTTACTTCTATCCTTTCATTCTTTTGAGAAACAGATAAGGGTTAGGGCTAGGAGGAATACCTGTTGAATGTTGAGAGGGTGTGCATGCATACCGTAGAGAGAGATCAGATCGATTGTGAAGAACTCCTTTTTGTCTGGGAAGGACTACCTGCAAGTAAGAATACAAGACCACTAGATTTTAGTTAGACAATAAATGAGGGAACTACCTTGGGCCCAAGAAATATTAGACTTCCTTTCGAAGGTGGTCAGTTCCCCTTTTAATATGAATTAACACAAATGATAATAAAGAAGCTATTGTGAAATCATGATTTAGGTACCTCGTTACAAAGCAATAGAGACTAAACTACTAATAATAGAACGTCACGTTGTTTGTTTGGTCAATGATCATTGATATGTTCAGCTCGAGTTACAGGGATAAACCAGATTAGATCTAAGGTTGTTAGGAGACAAATAGGTGAGAGGAAGGTTTTGGGTATAAGCACAGTGACCGATGTCAGTCACTAGATAACCGACTACGGTTTAGAGAACCGCACGCTTAGAGAGGATAACCAACACCGGTAGGGTCAGTAATCTAGGTGCTCCTGGAGGGAGGTTGGTTGCAGGGTGATTGTGGGGTTTTTAAGACTGGTGGATGGCTGAGGGGAATAGTGAGATGACAGGGAAGACTCAGAGTGTGATAAAACTATCTTCTGGCAATACAAGGCTGTATGGATGAAGGTTAAGTGTAGGGTGCCGGCAGGTGGTAGATCTAAAAGTGAGCTTATAATTACTATCAATCAAAAGACTCAGGAAATGGTGCTTAGAAACATACAAGACACTACTTACTCATCCTTGATGAAGATTCAGGTCCAAGGAATGTGGTAGTGACAGTAAGGCTCAGTTGGGATGATCTGGTATTGGAAAACGAGCTGATGAAGCTATCCTCAGTCTTTTCCAATGCTTGAACGGGGGTGATAGCAATCTAGTGGCTCAGTTGCAGTCTTCGGCTCGATGCTCTTCTCTTTTCTTCACTTGTCTCTACTCTGCCAAGTGAATTTTTGATCCTTCCAATGAATTCCCGATCCTTTGTTTTTGGTTGGGGGAGGTCATTTACAGGGAACCGATGGCGGTTACGTAACCGACGGCGGTCGAGTAGGAACCGATGTCGGTTAAGTCAAAGTGGGCTATTTTTAGTAAAATAGCCAACTTTCCCTCCTTTTCTCCCGAGAGATTAGTTGTGGGCTTGGTCAAGTCATTATTAGGTTGGTTTTGGTGCGGGTGAGGGGTAATTAGTCATGGGTGTGGATGTAGACCAAGTTATAGGTCTTTATTAGGTTAGTTTAGGGTTAGGGCTAGGTCATGATGAGGTGGCAAAATGAGGTGGCAGGTTTGAAAATGTGGATTTATTAATTATAAGGTAATTAATAAATAATTGTGCAAGGTTTAGGTGGTGAGGTTAGGTTGCGAAATGAGATGTGGGGCACAGGGTGTCGTAAGACACCAATTTGGTGTCTACACTATTATCAAGGAATCTTAATCCAGTCGTGTATAAACTTGGTTAAGCTAAGTAAGTTAATCTTATTGTTGTTAAGATGATTTGGATTGTAAGTCTGAAACTTAAAATAGGGAACCAAAGAACAAAACAAAAACCTTTAGGAAGAAGGATTGGTTGCAGATTAATCTACATGACAATTATAAGTCATTTATAGCTAGCAACCGTATGATCAAAGAGGTTAGAAATTCAGTAGGGTGGCTGAAACTAAATCTTAAATTAAGAAGATAAGAAAGCATTTAACCTCTTAGTTGGATATGTACCTCTAGATGAGGTGATTCTGTAGGATGTTGGTACATGCCAACTGCAATAATGTGTCATCATGAAGATCGGGTCTTCATGAGGACACAGTATTATAGCTGACATGTTGCAACACCCTTCCAAATTGGATCATCTAGGTTTACATAAACTCAAACTTAGCTTGGTTACACTCTAGGCTAGTTTAGGAACATGCCTTGTATAGGGAAGGACTCTGATGAATTAAGGTAACTAGACACACACAATCGACCTAGGTTGATTGAGTATGTCTATGTACCCTTAGTCATCGTGAGTGGTTCTCTATACAAATCTATGTTGCTAACATGGGTTATGGTTAAACCTTGGACAAGAGGACTGACAGAGTCAATGAATACCATTATAGATAACAGATGAAGTGGGGTGAAGGACGTATTCCATTGATGACTATGTCATCTAGGAATATGAATGTGCATAGCATGTGGAAATATTTGGCCAAAGTATCACAAGTTGTTGGTTGCATTGTCCTATGTCACCTAGTTTAAGAAGTAGGATTTCAGATGAATATTGGTAACAAATATTTAGATAGGCCTCTTAAATAGAACACTTCAATACCCTGAAAAGGGTAAGAGAACCAAGTATACTTAATATACAATACCTTGAGTTAACATGAGAGATTGGTAAGAAATTGAGTCATGAAATGAGAGATTGGTAGCTCATTGAGTCATTACAGTTGCATTTGGTTATCTAATCTAAGATTGAATGGCATGGAATGTGTGTTCTATATTATGAATATTATAATAGAGAACATTATTCAAAATTGGAATGTGTGTTCTAAACTATGATTATTAGAGAAGAGAACCTTTTCAAAAAAACCCTTGTTTCTAAAAGTCTTAAAATGGGAATGTTACATGTTCGAGCAGAATGAAAAGGGGACGTGTGAAGGAGGCTAGGCATGAGTAGCACAACCAAAAACATGTTTACCATATCATTCTCATGGAACAAAACTAAATAAATAATTTCAAGGGACGTGAAGTGGCACAACAAACACGTAATGCAAAATAAAAGGCAAGAAGAAGGAATGCAAACACGTTAGGATAGAGAATAGTCACAAAATGATGCTTTTATTACTTCTAGAAAGCATAGAATTATTAAAATGGTGAAAGAATCTGATATCCACATGCATGAGCCGATCTAGAAGTCTACAACTCAGAATGTAGAAAATATGAAATCCTTAGCAAAACGTGTAAGGATTCGAGTATCCAACATTAATAATGAGCCCAACTCTTACATTTATAGATGAGTCCATGGAAGGATAAGAGAAGGAGTGAAAACCTGAATTGTTTGGTGTGTTGGGAAGGAAGGAAAACAGATCATATCAAATCGTAGTTGAAGAAATCAGATCTTCTTCATTAATTTTCAAAAAGACATTTTCCCGCTTCTCACCTACTAAGTCTACTAAAATTTCAATTTGAATAACTAGCACCATGGTCGATGTCACCGATCTATGAAAAGTCTAAGTGCACATCGATTGGAGCTCTATAGCAAAAGATATGGTTTTCAGAGGATGTTAGAGCCTTTTACACATGCAAGACATGTGGTGTATGTGAATTGGCTGAAAGGATGTCCAACTATGCAAATTATTTGTCATTTCTGCCATGTGTCACTTACTGATTTATTGCAACAATTTGGCACCCTATTGGTGCACTTTGACTGGTTACGTATGGCATACTCAAGCATGTAGGAAGATGTCCTAACATAGAATGTTGCAAAGTAGAGCATGAGGGAAGGACACATGGAAGAAATGAGGAAAACTGGTGAGCAGAGAATGCATGGTAAGGGCGTAACCATTACAAGATGATGTGTGGGCACGCGTGAGGGTGAATGGCTTCCAAGATGAAGGAAAATGTGAAGAAGATGTGCGTAAGGGAAGGTGGAAAAAAAAAGAAGAGGGGAAGAAGGGAAGAAGGGGAATCACGCAAAGGCGTGCAAGGAAAAGAAAGGAATTTGCTAAGGAAAATTGAGCACACGTAATCTTGTAATGAAGAACTCAAAGCCAGAAGATGTATGCAAGTTGTCCAAATAACTAGGAAAGTTATTTAGATAATAGTATTGGCAACTTTTGGGTCCATCTTCTTTCTATATAAAGGAGATCAGTAGCTTAAGCCATCCATTGGGCATGGAGTCTACTATGTAATCATTTGAAGAACTTCCCCTGAAGTCACTTGAAGGATCATTCTTGACTTGATTTTGAATCTTGCAACTGCTAAAAGAAGATCTACATTTTGGAATTAAAAGAAGAGCACGCACAGGAAGCATGTGAAAGGAAAGAACTATGTAAAAACAAACAATGTGTACACAACGCACTTAGAGGAATTGAAACTACTATAATATATATAGAATGATGCAAAGAAACTTAATGAAAGGGTTTGAGATAGATCCCATTGACTGGGATTTGTAGTGCACCTACATCAAGATGAATTAACTCAAAAGAATTAGCTTCTTTGCATGAATTGATGTTGTATGAGCCACCCCAAAGTGCATCAAACTTTGAATGGCACCCTGGTTTAGCTCTGTCAATATCCCATTTTAAGACCAAATTACCAACTTTGAAAGCTTGAGGCCTAGATTTTCTGTCAAACCATTTCTTTGTTGTTTTTTGGTGTTGTTCCAGCTTAATCATGGTAGAGTTTCTTGATTCTTCAAGATTAACTAGCTCGCCATCCCGATTTCTCTTTGGTCGGCACCTTCAAATTCTAGTTGTTGGGAAAGTTCTAATGAATTAACTTTTAGCATTAAAGGAATGGTATCCACTTTGCATAGACAAGCTTGTAAGGCAAAGTTCCATTTTCATTTTTTTACTATAATTTTATCTTCCCGAGCATGCGCAAGACCTTTATATGCCACTGTCTTTGGCTGATGTTCATTGTGCACTTTATGATTCTAAATAGGTTCTTATTTGTTGATCCTTTCAAACCATTTCCATGAGGGTAATAGTTGGAAGAATTCTTCAGGTAGATGCTCAGATTTAGCTCTTAATCAGTGATTTTAGTACCAAGGAAGGATTTTACATTATCACAGATAATGGTTTGAGGGACGCCAAACCTTGTGACTATACCTTCAAGAAAGTCAAGGATGACTGACTCGGTTAATTCCTTGAGCGCGACAACTTCTATCCATCTGGTGAAATAGTCCATAACTATCAGCACCCACTTGTGTCCAACACTTGAAGGTGGATTGATCATACATATGAAGACAAGACCCCATTACACAAAAGGTTGATTTTCTTAGATTGGTCGGAGGGGAAGTGCTACTAATTTTTTCTTTCCTGTAAAGAAAGTGCATTCCTTACATTTTGTGACCCACTTGTGTGCATCTGCAAATAGGGTAGGCCAGAATATTTCTTCCATTATGATCTTCATTGTTATATTTTTGGTAGAAAAGTGTCCACCAAAGAATCCATCATGAAATTATACTGAAAATTTTTCAATCTGCATGCCTCTTATACATATTAACAACACACCATCAAGATTTTTCTTGAAGAGAATTCCATCAACCAAAACATAAGCAATAGATTATAACCTCAGATGTCTTCTCTTTTCCTTGTTCAAACCAAGAGGGTATACACCCTCGAAAAGGAATGTGACCATGTCCTTCATCCAGTCATGCGTGCCAGGATCTATATTATGCTCAAGCTCTACGCACGAAAGACCTTCATCTAGAAATAATGAAGTCTCATATTCATTTTTGCATCCTCAACAATCTACCTACAAAGCATGTTACCTCTTACCAGTCATGGCTTTGATAGTCACATCATACTCCATAATTTTGGTCACCCATTGTGCTCTCTTTTCACTAATCTCTGCTCCCATGATGAAGTCTCTAACAAAAGAGTGGGAGACTAACACCTTGATATGATTTGTGGTGAGCATACTCTTGAATTTCTTGAGTGTGCACATGATGGTGAAGACCTACTTCTCCATGTGATTGTATCTTAATTCATAATCCTTTTTGGGCCCTAGAATATCAACTAAGCACAATAAGGTGAATGGGCACGTGGAACCTATTTTGAATAAGGGCACATGGGTTGAAGGCGTACAGGAAGGCTTCTAGCAGGTTTAACGAACCCAATGCATGCGCGTAAGACAAGACGGTGTTGGGACTTAGCCATATTTGGAATTCAAGACAACACATGAGAAAAGCATGAGAATAGTGCACTAACAAAGAGGCAAAGATCTGTAGAAATATCATGGAGGATCCTATGGGTTGGGATTAGAGGAAATATAGGAGTGATGGCATATTTAGAGGGATGGGTATGTGTTTATCCTTGTAATATGAAGGACATAGTTTAGTTCTGATGCATGACCTTGCTCTACATTATTATGTGGGTTTGTTATGGCCTCAAGGAATTTAATGTGATTACTAAACTCATTAATATCAATGGAAGGTTATATTCTAAAGCATATATGTGTTCATGAGCTTAAGTCTAATGTATTTCCTTTGTGTTATGAATCATTTCTATATGTTGTCTGTTATTTCTCTTTTATGGATGCATTGATATGATAACTCATCCTAGGTTCTCATAATGAATGCATGGTTCTTTTCCATTATTTTGCACTTATGTATCTATCATAGATGATGTATTCTCACAAGAATCACATAAAGGAGAGGCTCGACACCCACGCATGCCTCGGGTGAGCATCTAGTTCCAGTTGGGTGATAGGTTGGCACCCATGTAATTATATTGTTGTTCTAGGGTATAAAAATGACTACATCTTGGTTCCATTTCCGGGACCTCTTTTCAAAGTTGTTGTGAGAAATGGCATACATATTTGTCCCTGTGATGCGTGATGATGAACATCTGACCTTGGAAAGTGTTGAAACATGGTTCAAGAGCACGAAGGATGAATTTTCTCAAAGATTCAACGCATTGGACCTGAGTTTGATGCACGTAGATGGGTAGAAGAGAACTTGTACCATGAGTTATATGATACATTCTTTTTTTGTTTTCCAATAGAACTATATGAATGGCTTTCATCATATGCATCTAGATCGAGCTGGTACTATATATCATACATATGGACCCAAGATGATTACCAGAGGTTGTAGGATGCAGGTCTAACTTTGACACGTGTTGTTGATCACTAGTGGAAAGGATAACTGACCAATTATACTCTAGAATACTCCATTTCTACATATTCGTGCCTAGAATTTGTTGAGTTTGAGTTTTTGAGGGATCCCATAGGATCATTTTTGCTTGTTATTCCTTTGGCTATGAAGATCTTGATCATTACCTTAAGTTTAGAGGAATTTCCCATGGCCAGCTAAGCTTCTCTTAATGCTAGGAGAGGAATCTAAGGTGGAGAAGATGATGGAACATTGGAAATGAGAAGGAAAGGGAGGAGAGATGACTCAAGATAGGAAATGGAAAGGGAGATGACTAGACAACATGAGGTTGTAAGTGTGATGGATCTACAAAGATAGACATTTCAGGAAGGAGTTGAGGTTCACATAGAGGATGTGGAACCTAGGTAGTCTATGTTACCCCATCTTGGCAAGTGTGGGAGAGAAGCCCCTTCAGCTTCTGATGAGAGTTCATCACATGGAGAAAGGAGAGTTTTCAACATGCATTTAAACCCACCTAGTGACCAACCCCTAGTGCTTGGTTTTCCAGATCAAGGGATAAGTATTTTTAACCCAATTGGTATTGGTGGGAGTAACCGATCTACACCCAAGAGATATAATTTCTCATTCGAAACATCCATGGTTACACAAACCATTCCAGTATTTAGAGGAATTTTTAGACAAGGTGCAAGGACACAACATTTGGGTATCAGGTCTTGGAGTGGTGTGAGATACACAACTGGTAGTGGGATGATATCACAAACCATCAACGCGTAGTTCAATGGGACATTGGGAACACTAGGCGTGACCACTTCAGGCCATTTTCCACCTGTATGAGGTGGATCTAGTGGTATAGGGGATGGAGGACCCAGTGGACCTAGAAAATCTAGAGGATCTGGTGGGTCAAGAGGAATGGACCTTGTGAATCTAGTGGATCTGGTGGAGGAGGAGGAAACATCGGAGGGAACCAAGGCTCTGGATTAGGAGGACAAGGGCCTCAACCACCTCCACAAGTATTTTTTGAGATGTCTTTGCACTTACCAGACTACATGGGTATTGAAGATGTTGTAGAGCATGTGCACAAGTGTGAATTACTATGGCACATGAAAGGGATCACTACCCTGAGTGGAAGGCAAGTTAGTTTGCAACAACATTGTAAGGGCATGCATATAGTTGGTATCGAAATATGACCCTCATCAAATGGTGGTAGACTACACTACATTGAAGAACACCTTCCTAGAAAGTTCCATATCCCAAAATTTGAGCAGAAGAGCATCAACACTCTAAAGGAGATCTAGCAAGGAATGATAGAGAGTGTGTGGGAGTATGATGTGTGTTTTAAGACTCTCTTTTCAAAACTATCCTATGATATCCACCCTTCTCAACATGCTCAATGGTTTTTTGAGGATTGATAACAAAATTTAGAAGGGCACTATCACACAAGACTTTCACAAACCCGCGCGAGGCCTTAGAAGTGCTTATACACTGAGGCTATTGGGAGCATAGATATTGGTGTTAGTCCTTTTTTGGAGGCTCAAATTTCCGCAATGGCCAAGTAATTAGAGAATTTGTCTAAAAAACTCATTACATGAGGTTCGTAGTGGGCTTTGGTGTACATAACTATGTGAAGTGGAAGGGCATGCAAAGGATAGTTTCCCTCGGAAGTCGGTATGTGCTATATGGTGGTAGACTGTGATATTTTCCATGGGGATCATGATGCAAGTAGGTTCCCTCTACTACAACAGTGCAAATCCAAGAATGTTTCTTGCTATTGTAATATTTGTACCTCTACGACCCATGATACTAAGGATTGTAGACTGATTGATCATATCCATGATGTTATTGATCTTGTGTGTGCCAAACTAGTCTTGCAAGTAGTTCTAAGGATGATGATCATCACTATGAAGGGCACGCAAAGATGGAGGAGCACGTGGAAGAGGTTTTTGCACAGAGGATTTTTGTGGTTCACAGAAACCGTGGTGGAGGAAGAAGTGAATTCTGTTAGGAACCTGTTATAATTGTGGATCTACAGAGCATTACAAGCGTGAGTGTCCTAATTTATTACAATGCTCATGGTGTGGGAAGAAACATAAGTACAAAGAGTGTCCATAACTTTATTTATGAGCATATGAACTAGTAGCACTAGAAGAAAAGGCATTGGGATGGTGAGCATCAAGAAGGCCGATTCATAGTGGATGCCAAGAGTGGCGCGTGAGTTAGGGCTAGAACTTGTATTGGTGACAACACGAGTAGAGGCCACACGCACCAAGGAGATGCCAAGATAAAGGACACTAGTTTCAAGAGAAGAAGTGGTACATGGGAAGTATCTAAATCCTATTCATTAGAAGGAGGTGTATCAAGAAACTATGGATGTGATTCAAAGTTTTTCAAGGGGAGATCCAATGTCTAAAGGAGAATTCAAAGTAGTTGGAGCAAAGGAAGAATGTCGAGGATCCAAAGGATGACCTAGATGAGGTCAAGGAAGTATGTAGGATGTTAAGGAAAGAGAATATTATTCCCTTGCTAGGAGAATGGCTGAGGGAGAAGGTACCACGTGTTAGAGCAGAGTGTAAAGGTAGGTTTTGCATATAAACCTTCCTCCTCATAACCTTGACTATGATAAGGAAATTACATTGAATTCAATTTTTGATGGATGGATTCTAAGTAATATCCTCATCGACACGAGAGCGGAGGTAAATATTTTTACCTTGGATGTTTGGCATCAAATGGGAAGACCCATACTACAACCATCTTTGAATGTGTTGTATATGGAAAACAAGACAAAGGTAATGCCCATTAAAGTCTTGAAGGATGCAGTTATCACTATTCAAGGGGCTAAGTTCATTGGGACTTTGAATTTTTGGTTCTCGCTGAGGCAGGTAATTTCACAACATTAATTGGGTGCCCTTGGTGTTATAAGAACAATTCCAACCAGCGGTTTAACAAAGGTTATATCAGCTTTGAGAACAAGGAAGAAAGGGTGATTATCCCTTTAATAGATGGGAAATCAGTGCCCTATACCAAGCCCTTAGGAGAGGAATTCCTTGATAGAATATATGTGTCCTCCATCAGAGATCCTAAGATAATTCATCCCATGAAGGGAGTTATCTAATTTGAATATTCTCAGTCCTTGAGTGATACCACTAGCATGGCATGTGACAATTAGGTGCATGGGACTTATGAGTTGATTAGGTGATAGTTGAGAGGATCTAAAACAAGGGTAAAGAAGGTGCACTCAGTCAAGTGACCAGGAGGGAAGAAGTTTCCAAGTTACTCTAAGGAGCATACCCTAAAATTTTATTGTAAGAAATGGAGGCTCAGTGGAAGAATGAGGATGAGAGAAGGGTGATGCTCATTTATAACATGCTCAGAACTACAGACACACTAGTGGGCTACACATCAGGAGAGCCTCCTAGAATGGTGTGAAGTAAGAATCACATTTTTGTAAGGTTCTCCAGAGCAACACACCCCCACTATCATACAAGATTACCATGGTAAAGAGACCACCTCATTTCATATCCAAGCATGTGAGAAGGCCTAGATGGGAAGCGTAGAAGCATTACCACCTTCATTATGGGTGCATAAGTTGTATTCCACCTTACAAGGTTGTGTGCGCATGGTATATTCATTCAGAGATGCATCATCAAACAGTAATTGGCAGGAGTTGGCGGCTGATCTCATTCAATCTTTTGAGTATAGGAGTACCAAGTCATTAGTGGATAAGGAATGTTACAAGTAATCAACTACCTTACGATGGGAGATAGTGCTATGGTCAAAGATAGGCTACTAGATTTACTAGGTGACCCTTATTTGGAAAGATACCTCAATGAAGAAGAATCAAAGGAAGTATAACTTGAGCACGCGTGCATGGAAAAAGAAAAAGGAAAAATGGTCTATGTAGTAGATGGTGAAGAGATGGAAAATTTGGATGTTAACCATTCTAAAGGTATGCGTGAAGTCATATATAACACTGATGATCAAGCACGCACCTACCATGAGCCCTTGAAAATAAAGAAGGTTAACATTGGGACAAAGACATAACCTAAGGAAGTTATCATTGGGGACTATTGGTCGAAAAAATAAGTTTCAAAGGTCATTGATTTGTTACGTGAGTTCCAGGATTTGTTCCCTCATGGGTACTATGAACTCAAAGGCATCCACCATTCCTTAGGGGAGATGAAGATCAATTTGAAGGAAGGTGTGCACCTAATTCGAAGAGGCCTTATCAGATGAATCCAAATCTATGCATACGGGTCAAGGAAGAAATAAACAAGATGATAGCATCTAGTATCATTGAGGTAATGGAAGAATCAAAATGGATAATCCCAATGGTCATCAGTATCAAGAAGGATGGGAGATTAAGGATTTGTGTGGACTACAGGGACCTGAATGCAGTATGTGTTATTGATCCTTTTCCAACCCCTTTATTGAAGAAATTTTTGAGGGAGTAGCCAGGTGCGAGATCTACTCTTTCACATGGGTTCTCAGGATATCACCAAGTCAGGATTGCAAAGGAAGACCATAGAAAGACAACATTCACCACTAAATGGGGAATTTTTTCCTACATGGTTATGCCTTTTGGAATTAAGAATGTGCCTGATGTGTTCTCATGCATCGTGGTACAAGAATTTTAGGACTTCATCCATGAATTTATTCAAGTGTACTTGGATGACTAGACTGTGTATGGATTGGTAAAAGACCATTGTGACAATTTGAGGCTGATGTTTGAGAGATGTTGAAATTATGATATCCCTCAACATTAAGAAATGTGTCTTTGCTACTCCATTTGGGACCCTGTTAGGACATATTATATGTAAAGAAGGCTTACTAGTGGATCCCGCCAAAGTTGCAGTTATTGTGGGATTAGGGAGCCTACTAGTCAAAGCACAAGTGCATGGATTCCTTGGGCATATGGGGTATTACAGGAAATTCATCAAGGGGTATGCCAAGATCATCGCACCCTTGGAGGAATTGCTAAAACACAAGAGTGCCTTTCATTGGGGAGAGGTGTAGTAGAAGGCATTTGACACTTTGAAGGATAGGCTTGTCACAACACCCATACTACGTTTTCCTCTTGGGATAAGCCTTTCCATGTGCATGTTGATGCCTCGGGACAACTATGGGAGCATTACTAGCACAACCTAGTGAGGGAATTGTTGATCATCCCTTGTGTTTTACCAAGTAGAAAGTTGACACCAACAGAAAAAATTACACAACTACTAAGCGCAAAGCATTGTCTATGATTTACGCGTTGCACAAGTTTAGATAGTACTTATTGGAAACACCATTTATATTCTACATGACCACATGGCATTGAATTACTTAGTCAAAAATTTTTTTACAATGGCGTATATTTCGTTGGGTCCTATTATTCCAAGAGTTTGAGTTTATAGTGGTTGTAAAACCTAGAAAGAGCAATTCAGACCTAACCACTTATCAAGGATTAACTTAGAAGGATGCATAAAGCATTGAGGATACCATGTTGGACATGCAAATATTTAGGTTATGACGTATGCCCTTAGACTTGGAAGATATCACAATGTTCTTGAAAATAGGTGTGGCACTGGAAGGGATGAAGGCTCTAGAGAGGAAGCAATTAGCAATACGCATCACACCCTACATGTTGATTAGTGGAGATCTGTATAATTTAGGAAGTGATGAGGTTCTACGTCGATGCATATTATAACATGAGTGCATGGAAATTATGGAGGAAGTGCATGGTGGGATTGCAGGAGGACACTATGTAAGAAATGTACCACATGGAAGATTTTACTAGTAGGGATTTGGTGGGAAACCATCTACCAGGATTGTATTGAGTTTTGCAAGGCCTGTGACCATTGCCAGTGCCTTGGAAAACCTAGGAAGAGGGATGAAATTCCCTTGACCAATAGCCAACGCTAAACCATTTGAAAAATGGGCAATCAACTTTGTAGGGCCAATTTTCGCCACGCGTGAAGGACTGGTTCATGGTATATCATTACTTGCATTAATTACTTGACACAATGGGTAGAGGCAACACCTATGAAGGATTGCACCATAGTGAAAGCTGCTATATTTTTATGGGAGAACATAATCAGCATGTATGGTTTTCCTTTGAGCTTAACTAGTGATAGGGGTACACATTTCCTCAATGAAATGGTCAGATTCTATTAGCAAAATTTATGGTGGCCCATCACAAGACTACCCCTTATCACCCTCAAATGAATGGAACTACTGAGGTATTTAAAAAATACTAAGTCACACTTGTTGACTAAGATCTGTGATGTTGGAAGACAAGATTGGGATGAAAATGTATCAATCATTCTATGGGCATACAAGATAACCTACAAGAGGTTGAACAAGGCCACACCATTTTTCAATTGGTGTTTGGTGTGGAGGTTGTTTTTCCAGTTGAATTCATGTTACCATCACTGCGTATAGCACGCACAGGAGGGTTGGATGATGAACAAGCACTGGAAGAGAGGATTGATAAGTTGATGTAGTTAGATGAGAGACGATCACTTGCTAGATGGAGTTAGAAGACAGAAAAATCAAGACAAAAGGCATGGCATGATCATCATATCAAGAACAAGTAGTTTGAGATAGGGTAAATGGTATTGTTGTATGATTCCAAGTATTTTTTCCATCCTGGGAAGTTGAAATTCCATTGGTTGGGACCCTACATCATCTCGTACATTTTTGATTCAGGTGCTTTCCAGCTACAAATGCTAGATGGGATGAGATTACCAGGTCAATTCAATATGAGTAGGTTGAAGCCCTACTATAAATAATTCTTCTTGGTTTTTGTAAATAAGGCATTATTATCAGTTACCTCAGATTTTCCCTTTATTTATTTTTCATTTCGTGTGTTTCCCTTTCTTGTTGCTTGTTCCCTTATTTTGATTTGTTTTGCTCCTTGTATGTCGGTAACCACATTATTTTTCTAAGGTTGTGTATGTGTAGAGGACCACGCATCTATTTTAGTTTGGGGTGGAGTAATGCAAAGAAAATTATAAGCTAGTAGTAAAATTTGAGTGGCCCAGTAGAAGGAAGTGTGTAAGGTTGAGAAAGGGCATGGGGAAATTATGGTAATGTCAAGAAGGTCAGTAACAAAGACCATGTACAAAGAATGAAGATTACAAGAACAACATGAGGTAGGTGAGGGAAAAAATTCAGGTAAAGGATAGAAGAAGTTCCTTTGGCAATTTAGACGTGCGCATAAGAGTCTTTGATCAAATTGGATTTTTGTGCATCAGAAGGTTGTAGAGGATTTTTCATGTAGGATTGGGCACATGGATAAAAGCGTTGAAATTCGTCCAAGTGGAAAAATTCACATTTAATGTTAAGTACATTGGTAGGTGGCATAGCATTTATTGTTGGAGGGAAGAAAAAACTATAAATATAAGGTCGGGCAAGTCATTATTCTACCTTGCTATTATGAAGTTGAAGCGCTCTTGCGAACTAGGGAATCCAGAGAGATTTGTGTGAAGGAAGAAGAATCCTAGAAATCTAAGTGTGTGACTAGAGTGGATCTGAAAACCAGAGGAAGGAGTACATGGGCATGAGAAAAGTTAGTTTGTAGTGTGTCATCTTGTGGAAGATTTTCCTAGTTAGGGTTTGGTAGCTAGGGCATGGAGATAGAAGGATTTCTTCCAGGAGTTGAGTTTTGAGATTAATCATAGTAGTAAAGTAAAGAAAGGAGTTTTAAACTATAAACTGACAGAAAGAATGGCACCAAAGAAGGTGGTCGTCTCACCAAAGAAACAAAAGGGAAAGGGAAAAGGAAAATAAACCGCTACCATCAGTAAGTTCTAATGAGGAATGGTATGCATAAATGTAGTACCCAGATGGAGTGTTCTGGGAAATGAGTGAGTGTCACACTTGAGAAAGATGACCGTGAGCAATTATAACCACCACACAAGCACTAAAGAGAAAGAAATGGCACTGGAGATGTTTTGTCTAATTAACAAGAGTACACCAAATGGAATGCCAATTTATAACAATGAGGTGAAGGTAAAGCTAGAAAAGGTAGGGCTATTGCAAATATATGATTTTCCTTACTTTGGAAATCCCAAGCACCTCTATCAATGGTTGATGTCACAGCTTACACAAAGACCACTTCTACTTTGTAGGCCACAAGATGCACATAACACCATAGTTGATATCTAAATTCACTAGCCTAAATTGTGAAGGGGAATCCATAGATGATGATTTGAGCGACAAGGAGGCTATCAAGGAAATAGTAGCAGCTTATGACTACAAAAAGGGTTCGCGATACTTTGACATTGTAGAAATTCTAGACCTTGTCATGAGGATGGTCATGCACTTGGTCACCAAGCTTAATGATCAAGAAATATGGATGCAAGTGAATAAGGCATGGCTGAATATATGTCGGAAAATATCAAAAGGTACCATCTATAACTTTTCCACCTTTATTGCGGATGAGATCATAAGCAAAGGACATGAGGGAGGAAATATATTATTTGGAAACATCCCCTCACCATTGTCTTCTTAGATATTGGAGTACCAAATGGGTTGGAGAAATTTATTTGGGAGTATCCAAAGATAACTCCTCACCCACGAAAAGATTTGAGGAAGTATACTTGTGAAACCATGACGGTCACTCACATGACGCACCTAGAGAAGTGGTATAAATGAATGTGTGCCACATTCGGGGCAGAGTGGAGGATCCTAGAGCAGCTGCCCACCCTCGTGGATGGAGAAATAGAGTTTGTAGTTTACCAACACTTCTGCATTGGCAGGTTCACTTTGACAAATGGGACTAAGATCCCATGGTGCAAGCTACCCTTCTCTTTCACCATGCAATACTTCCAAGAAGGGGTCAACAGGTTCAAGGAGGCCAAAAGGCTAAGGTTCGTGTAACACCCTCGACAACTAATATATTCCTCTTTGCATTCAAGTTTTGACATGTGATTTTCTAGATAAATATGTGTTCTTTTGACTATTAAAGATCATGCTTGATTGGGATAAATATTTTCTATTCTTAAAAATCATTAGACTGAAATTATATGGTTGTGAAGAATCCATTTTCACTTCGTAAAGATGAGTCAGTAATATGGTATTAAGAGTTTCAAACTTATTTCTTCTTCTAACTCATCCTTGGATCAAATTCAGTGATCCGAGGAATGTTTCAAGTCTTCTTCATAAACTGAATGGTAAAATTGACATTCAATAGCTTAAGGAACATAGAAGACTGAATTTTGCATGATACTAATGCTTGGCCTTGTTCCAATGTGTTTTTTTTCAGTTGTATGTTATGCTCGGGTCTTTGGTGATTGATCTTGGTGGGACATTAAGGACTTGAGAAAAATTCAATTCTCTTTGGAGAAGTTTGGAGTCCTAAAAATATAAGGACTATCCTAACGGTAACCTAAGCTAGGTGATAACAACTAAGTTCTAGCTATGTTTACTTATATGGATATCTTGTTCTAACCTAATTCTCTTATTCTATTATATGGTTGGCATTCTAACCTAAGTGTTATGCTAAGAAAATAAGGGAAGGGTTACTAAGGAGGATACTAAGCTATTTTAGCTACTACCTATTACTAAAGGGTTGTGATTTGAACCTAACCTAAGGTGGGAATTCTAATGACTAATGTTCTAAGACCTATGTTGGTAATTTTTAAATTAACCTAAGTTTTATTTGAATCTAACCTAAACTTAAGGGAACCTAAAGGGGTTGCATGACATAAGAGCGATGGTTCCAATGGCTTTTAAATGATTTGAAAGGGGGTTTTAATGATAAGGTACTTGCCATATTTGGCGTGAGGGCTAGTGGACTTGGTGGAAGCCTACATGGAAACTCCACTAACGGATGGAATTGTATTTTTGTGTTGATTTGGCATTTTCTAGATTTAGGAGGTGGTGGCAAGGAAATATAAGTGGGAATTTTGGATTAACTGGCATTTATGGCATTTATGAGCCTTGGTCTTCATGTGTAAACTGTCTTGGAAACATAGGAGGTGGGTTTGTAGGAGGTCATTTGGTTTTTCTCTCGCATGGAGCTAATCGTTCTTCAAACCAATAGTTTGACCTTCATTCAAAACTATTTTTGTTTTTTATGATCTATTTTTTATCAAAGGAAAGTATATGAAGCTTGGAAGGAAAAGATGTTTCGTTGTTGATCTTTCATGGAGGAGAAAAAGAGCTGGAAGCTCGGCTAGAAGTCTCCTTCGAGTTGGTGGAAGTGCTATCAGGCATGATAGGCTCTAACTATTAAAATTCTTTGCGTTCTTCTAAATGATTCATTAGAACAACTCTGCTCTCATGAGATTCTTGTTTTCTTGTCTATCTAGTTATTTTTCTTCTTTGGGTTTTATGGATCCTTGTGTGTTTGATTTAAATCCATGGAAAAATAGTATTGTTTGGAAACTGTCTCTCTGTGTGAGTTTTATGACTACATGCAAGTGAAATTGGTATGTGGAATGTGTTCTGTATCTCTTCTTTGCAATCTTGATCTTGTATTCGAGGTTAGGGAGCTTGATTTGATTGTCGTGAAATTATATGGATTGGAATTTAAGGAAAACTTCAGTTCTATTTTATATTGCTTCTGGGTTGCGTTCTTTGGATGCAGACTCGGTTGGAACTTAGTGTTTTGATTAAGCTTGTGTTGAAGCTTCGTTTGAATGGAACCACTGTTTTGGAAACTTATGTATTACTGAACTATTTCTTGGAGTTTGTATTTATCATTGTATTCGCATTAATTTATTTTTGAAGTCCTGAACGCTTATGTGTGAAGCTCAAGTTTCGAATCTGTACTTCTATTCAACACTTTAGTGTTAAGAGCTTGCATTCGGGTCGATACATCCGATTCTGTTTAGGAATTTTTGTATTGGGTTATTCCTTATTGATTGACTAAGCTTATAACTCTTTACTTGAGTGAATATTCACCAGGTAACTATGTGGGAACTTGTTTGGGTCATTTAAAAACCTCTTGGGATTTGGAACTTTAAATGTCTGGCTTAGAAATGTAGAACTTCAGTTCTATGATTGAGATGACTCCCTTGAGATGGTACTGGTGTGAGAATAGAACGGGATTTTTTTCCCATAGATTGGAAGAAACCCACATTCTAGTTGACTTGTATATTTGGTACTAAGTCACCACTGTCTCTATTCGTGGTTGTGAAGTTTGTTTTTCTTTTACTCCATTCCTATTGTTTTGGAACTATGACTGAAACATCTTCTGTATCTGGCGTTGGGGTTCTTGCCTCCCTCTCGGTTGTCTCTTTTAATGAAATCTGGGTCTTTTTGAAAGATTGTGATATTACCTTGGACACTAAAATAGTTAGGAAGGATTCCTTCTCTGTTCAGTTGTATTGAGTTTGATTCTTTGAATCACGAATTGTTTTCTTTTTGTATTAATTGGTAAGCCTTTGTGAGACTTCCATTTTGGGTTCACGAGTAATTCTGAACCTTATCGTTTATGGTTTTGGGATACAATTCTCGACTGAAACAGTGAATAAGACTTGATTTCTCTTTGTAAAGGAAAATATGTATATTCGTATTCTTTTGAGATCAGTTATGGTTTGGGTCTGCAGTATGCTTTCATCCTGAACTTGTTCGAACTAGAACTTCTTGTACAGTCAAAACACAATGATTTATCTTGAGTTCTTTCCTTATTGAGTTACCATTCCTCTGTCCTTGGATAGGCTCAATGTTTGAACTTTTTTGTACTCGTTTCCATTTCGAAATAGTGATTTCTCTTGATCTTTTGGTCTACCTTGTTTGAATCATTGATGGAAATAGTGTTGAGAGCTAGTAGCCTATAAGGTTCTGTTGTTAAGTAGATTGATACTTATGGCTTGACTTTTGTTGACTAGTCTTGTTAATTTTTATGGAAAGGAGTAGGTTTGTCTCTTGTAATGTAACATTCCCATTTTAAGACTTTAGAAACAAGGGCAAAAAAAAATTGAGTAATGTTCCCTATTCTAAATATGTAATTTAGAACAAACATTCCAAAAACAACCATTCTTGTAACAGATAACCATATGCAGCTATAATGACTTGGTAACCTAACGATCTATTCATTTCATGACTTGGTAAACTATCGATCTATTCATGTTTAGCACTAAGTATTGAATACTTTTATGTATACTACGTATACTTGGTTCTCTTACCCTATTCTGGGTATTGAGTGATCTGTCTAAGGAACCTAACTAAATAGTTTTTACCAATATTCATCTGCATCATGATCCTTAGACTAGGTGACATAGGACAACGTAACCAACAACTTGTGATACTTTAGCCAAATTTTTCTAACATACTATTCATATTACTTATTCCTTGACAACATACTCGTTAATCTAGAATACGTCCTTCACCCCACTCTATTGTTATCTAGAATGTCCTCTACTAACTTCCGTCAGTCCTCTTGCCCAAGGTTTATCCCTAGTTCTGGTTAACATCGTAGGTTATGATAGGAAGGAGCTCCCAAAGACTTAGGATAGATTGGCATACTGGGTCAACCTAAGTCAACCCCGTGTGCTAAGATACCCTGAGTCCTAGAGGGCTACTTTGTATCGCAACTACACTACTACCCAATCTAGGAGAGAAACTAAGTTCAAGTCTAAAAGTGTGTAGATCTAGATGATCAATGCAGAAGGGTGTTACCACATGTCAACTATAGTGTTGTATCCTCGAGAAGATCCTAATCTTCTTGAAGGTACAACCCTATAGTCGGCATGTTCCAACATCCTACAAAATAGCCTTGTCGAGATATACATACCCTTAGGAGATTATTAAAGTTAATTAATTTGGATTCCTAAAGGCAGATTTTAGCAACCCTGCCCAGACTCTAATCCAACTCTCCCTAAGTTCTTTTCCAATCAGGTTCTATTAACCCTTGCGAACTTCCTTAAATTAAGATTGCTTTCGATGTTTGCTAACATTGGCTGAACAAACAACCACCAAGAATTAAGGACAACAACCTCTTAAGTTTCATTCAATGTGATTTAACTATTCAAGGAAGTGTAACAACCACCGAGGTTGTAACTTAGTAGACTTTATTAAATGAAGTCTAATGATTGTATTCATATATTCCTTCTTGTTTACTTTTTCTTAAGAGAGGAAGAGTCTTCCTCTTCATAGTTAAGTTCTTAGGACTTACACACCCTTTATATCCTTTATAAATTCTATAGAGTTCATTGTAAGTTCATCACACATTACTTTAATAATATGAATTGTTTAGATAAGAACATTGATTATCTGCAACTTATTTAGTTGCTTCACGTTTAGGGATAATACTCTAATTCCATTTTTCCTACTTATCCAAGAACACTCATTGAAACATATAAATAACATGAAGAACATCAACATAATAGGATTCCATTTTTTTGTAAAAGTACAAGATAGTTTACATAATCCATGCAAGTAAATTCTCATTCTACATTTCCTTTTCAAAACTTATATATTTACAACTTATGTATTTCAGACATATTGTATGAAAACAACCTTCATTCAAAAGAAAACAACTTTTCTTTTCAATACAACTTAAGAACATATTAGAATTCTTCACAAGAACCAACTTAGATCAGCCAATGCATCATATAAGTTTTTGCCTTCTTTTATCACTTACGAAGTCCAACTGCAAAAATTGCTAGCACGGGTCAGTTCAATGAACTGAGCATGATAAGCACTAAGCCTTAAAATGAAGTGCATTCCACTAATTGTTCCAATAAAACAACCCTGCTTTAATGAACAACAAGTAATTCATACTCCCTCAACATAAGTAATATCAATAAAAGAAGAGCAATACTAAACAAGTTTAACAAAAGAAGAAAAAATATAATCTATATTACCTATCCTATAAATTAAAGTATAATTGATTCCATCAATTATCTTTACCAAACAACAAAACATAACATATCACTGTTTCCAATCTACCAAATATAATACAACTCATATCTTTACTATAAGATACAGAAGTATTTACAACATATTCCCTCTTGGATGATTCATCTCACTTTCAAGTAAGGAAGAAAAGAAAGCATTCCATTTGCCAAAGTACATAATCATCAGCCAGGCTGAAACAGGTGTATATCATGATTTAAACAGTTCCTTTAAAGTAACTCTACTTTAAAATTTAACAATTTAAGGTATTCATCAAACAGATTCATATAAAATAAATCCAAGGAGAAGTGATGGATTAATAGTCAACAACAAGTTACAATTTCATTTTCCAACCTAACTTCCATCGGAAACATTGTAATAATGGAGTTCATACATAGTCTAAGGACAGTAAGTTTCACAGTGTATTCTGTCAAAGACTTAACAATCTTTTATTGGACCAAAACAGCCTGAAGAGAGCACACTAACATTTTTCCTTCATAGAACACTTTACCATCCAATAGTGAAGTTCCATCAATCCTTTCCATTACTATTCTCTTTTTAAACTTGATGATAAAATAGTGAAGTTCAAACACAGTCTGCAATGGATTTGAATCACAATTAAACTTTCAAGACCTAACATTCATTTACTGGACTCAACAAGAGGTAAGAAGTCTGAGTAGATGCTGAACACTCAAAACTTGCCAACATTTCAGGTAAAATAGAACTATCTCAACAGTATATCACTATAAGAACTACAGGTTGAGATTCCAAATAAAAGACATCCAACAAGTTGTTTCCAATCAATATCTTTAAGAGTTTATCTAATCAACCTACTAAGCCATGCTTCCAATTTTCTCTTACATATGTAGTTTATTAAAAATATTCTAAATCTAGAACCACACCATCCAGTAATAAACTCCTTTTAAAAGACAAGATAAACAAATAGTACATTCAGTCAAAGACTCGAATACAAATCAACACAATGTACAACATAAGCTCCCAAAAAGGGTCAAATCATTCAAATGCTTTCAACCAAGTTCGGGTAACAACATGTTCCCTCCTAGTTTATAAAATAATCAAAAGATTATAATATCTAAACCAACACATCATTCAGGTTACCTTTTAAAATTACAAACACCAAGTAACAAAACAATTGTACAGGGATGTATCACAATATCACAATCACAAATCCCTAAATACACCAGCATCATAAAGCTAGATCGAGTAAGAAGAAACTTCTTATAAAACAATTCATTCTATGAACAACTAGCTTCCATTTCAGTTAGGATCCTTTCAAACCCAGTTTCCCATACTAAATGTAAGATACTTAACAGAGTCCTGGTCCAAACGACTACAAAACATGAAATTTGGGTTCATAACGAACCTACAGTAATAGCTAAATAGTCACAGAAATAGTTCACAAGCACCATGCCTTAAGCGGCTTTGAACACAGTACAAATTATCAAAGATAACAAACCCAAGTTTCAAGTTCGATACTATTCCAAAAACAATCAAGTTTGCACAGGATGAAACACAAAACTAAACCATATATTGTTTCTCCAGTGCATGCAAGTTTCAATAACAGTCAATGTTTCTCACAAGAAGAAATACAAAACTAAACCATATACTGGCTTATCCATAGTGCCTGCAAATTTCAATAACAGTCAATACTTTTCACAAGAAGAAATACAAAACTAAACCATATATGGTTTTTCCTGTGCATGCAAACTTTGCAACAGTCAAAGTTTCCACAAGGTGATACAAAACAAGCCATTTACGGATTTATTCACAGTCCAATTAACCATGAAATAAAATGCTAACATCATAGAGCAAATAATATCTACTATGGTTCCATCCACCAAAACAAGTTTCCAATCAAATAGCTTGAACCAGTTTGTGAGTTTCCATAAGTACTAGAGTTTCTTACCAGCTCGGGTATATAAAACACAACAGTTTGCAACACTAAACTCAACAAATACAGACAGATATCTATAACAATTAAAGACCGCAAAAGAAGTCGAAACCAACAACAATTTCAAACCACTAAAGAAGCCAAACAAAGTGACCAGGTTTTTTTCACATATGCACAGTTCCTTGGTGAAAAAGGCAATGCAAAACAAGCTTCCAATAGAATCAAGTAAAACACAGTTTCAAAACCCAAAATACAAGTTTTACAAAACCCATCAATCAATTTACTAGATAAAGCATGAATGCACAGAACTCATCAGAGAAAAGTTTTTTAATGAAAACAGTTAGAGGAAAGCAAGATATTTTAATAGTTAGGGCCTATCATGCCTGATAGTGTCATTGTAAAATCGAAGAAGACCTCTAGCTGAGCTTGCTTCTTCCCTTCTTCTCCATGAAAGATCAAACAACAAAATACTTCTTCCACAATGCCTCATATACTCTCCATGAAACAAAAATAGATTTGAAACCTCCAAAATAGCCATGCAGTGTAGTTTAAACTATTGGTTCAAAAACCAAAGCGCATGAAGAGAGAAAAATGGAGAGCATGCAAAATGAAACAACCAAACAAAAATCCACTGGCATGCCTTCCAAAGTGGTTTGGGCTCATGAAACAAAGTTCATTAATTGCATTAATTCCATATCTCCCGCCCAATCTTCCTTGCCACCACCTGCCAAGTCTGGCGAGTTCCCAATCAAAAATAACATGTGTTTCCATTTCTAGTGATACTACCACCTAGGCCTCCACCAACCCAACTAGCCCCTACCAAAGTTGGCAGTCCCAGCATGTCCTTTCATCCTTATCAACAACATTAATGCCTTAGGAACTGTCACCTAATACTTGTGACCCACTTAGGTTCCCCTTCATGCCATTAGTTTAGGGTAGATTACTGGCTTAGGTTAGATCTTAGGTAGAATTAAAGTTTATACCTTAGGATATAACACTAACCACTAACCCCCAACATAGGTCCTTAGAAATTAGGTTAGATAACTCCACATAGGTAAGTAATCAAAAATACAATAGCTTTTAGAAACTAGGTTAGATCACTAAATAACCTTGTAGTGTTAGGTTCTAGTTTTTATACCTAGCAACCCTTCTAACTCTTTAGTACCAGTTTAGGTTAGAAACAGAATTGTATCAAGTAACATAGCTTGGGTAGGAATACTTTCACCTAGCTTAGGATTCCGTAAGTCAATCCTCAATAGGGTCCTAGGTATCCCTTATGTCATGTACAGGTTGCATGCCTATTTTATCAGCAATGACCTATCTTGGTCGATCTTCAAAGACCCAAGCCAAACAACCTACTGAATGGAAGTTCGTTCACACAGAAATCAAAGAACTTGTAACAACAAAGTTCAATCCAGCGTGTGCCTTAACTCATGGAATGTCGATTTTACCATTCATTCAACAGAGCATTTTTAAAACATTCCTTGGATCACTGAAATTGATCCAAGGGTGAGTCGGATAAAAAGACAAGTTTACAACTCTTAAACCAAATTGCAAATCACCTACCAAAAGTGAAAAATGGATTCAGAGAAGTCATACCAGTTTGATCAAAGGATCTTAAGAGCATAAAATACTTATCCATATCAAGCATGATTTCCAATAACCAGAAGAACATATCATATAAGGAAAATCACATATCAACACTTGAATGCAAAGGAGGAAAATAACAACAATCAAGGGTGTTACATGTAATCTTAGTCTTTTGAGAAGAACTTGAGTAGAGATTAACTCCTCTTCGGGACTACTTTGTTTGTGGGCATTGATTTCTGTTATTGTTTGATAATTTCTTCATGGAAAGTTGGAATTGGAGTTACAGTTGGACTATTTTGGTTTTCCTTACCTTCTTATTTGGTTATGGAATTCTGTTTGATGTATATTCTAATGATTGAATGTGTAATATTGTTATCTCGGAAAGGAACAGGTAACTCTTGTTATTATCTAGTCTATTTTTCTAATGTTATAGGTTCGGGCATGGTATATAATGGTTCTTTCTTAGGATATAGAGGGATCATCCTTGAAGGAACCATGTTTACATTTATTTTGTCTCTTAGAAAAGATAAATGTGGTATTCTATTAGGATAGAATTAAGAAATAATGGGATGGTAGGATTATTGTTTGTTTACAAGCCATTGATAGGATTAATAGAACTTTCAGATCTTGGGTAGATATTGTTTGTTATATCCTGCTTTTCTCTTTAAAAGTTGATCTTGAATTACTAAGTGTTTCCTTTCTATTCATTATCACTTATGCTGATTTTATGATGTTTTAATTGTCTCATTAAAGCAATGTTTCTTTAATGAAACACTTAGTGGAATGCACTTCATTTTAATGATTAGTGTTTATCATGCTCAGTTCATCGAACTAACCCATGCTAGCTATTTTTGCAAATGGAAAACTTAAGTGGTAAAATAAGGCAAAAATTATATGATGCATTGGTTGTTATATGTATAATTCTTAGTAAAGAATTCTGATTCATTATTTTGTTGAATTGTAAAAATAAAGTTGTATACTTTATTGTATAAAGGCTGTTGATATGCAGTATGCCTAGAGAGCATAGTCTTGTTAAATTTACAAGTTGTAATGATGAATTGTGAGTTGTGTTTTATTTGCATGAGTTGTGAAAATTATCTCGTACTTTTATAAAGAAGATGAAAGTTCCATCATGTTGATATTCTTTATATTATGTTATGCTTATCTTGTTATCTTTGATAAAATGGATAATGGGAATTAGTTCAATTTCCCTATAATGAAGCAACTTGTTGAGTTGCATAATATGATGTGTTTATCTAAAACAATTTAACATAATAAGGTGATGCATAATGAACATGCATTAAGAAATATGGACATTGGGAATGATATATCCTAATACTTAAACATGTAGAGAAAGATTCTTTCTCTCTCTCAATTGAATATAAACCTAAAAGGTTTGGAAGTTTGATTACTATTTATTGACTTCATTTAGTATGAAGTCTACTTTAATTAGTTATATGCGGTTGTTAAACCTTCCTGAAAGTTAATGAACATTTAAATGAAACTTATGATAACATTGTCCTATTTTGGTTAATTGTCAGTTTAACTAAGAAATCAAACATTAAAAGCAACCATAAGTTTAACGAAGTTCTTCATGGACTAAATGAAACAAATTTAGGAAAGAACTTATTGAGTGTTGGATTAGGGTTTAGTAGGGTGGTTGTAATCAAGAAATAATCCAAACTAACAACGTATTAACAATCTCCTTGGGGTATGTACATCTCGATGAGGTAGTTTCTGTAGGATGTTGGCACACGCCAACTGCAGGGCTATACTTTAGAGAAGACTTGGGTATTCTCAAGAATAAAATGTTGTATTTGACATGTGGCATCACCCTTCCGCATTGATCATCCAAATCTACACATAATAGAAACTCAAACTTGAACTTAGTTTCTCTCTAGGTCAGGATAGGAGCATATTTAGGATAGGAATTAGCTTCCAATGGCTTAGGGTACGTTGGCACATCCGATTGACTTAGGTCAACCAAGTATGCCCATTTACCCTAAGCCATTATGAACGTCTTCCTATAATAAGTTATGTTTCTATCTAGGGTTAGGGTTAAACCTGGGACAATTGGACTAACAGTAGTCAGTAAAGACCAATCATGATAATAGAGGAGTGAGGTGAAGGACGCATTCCAATATGACAAATATGTCATCTAGGAATGGTGACATACACTATATGTTGTAAATCTTTGGCCAAATTATCACAAGTTCTTGGTTGTGTTTTCCTATGTCACCAAGTTTAAAACCACGTGATATCGATGAATATTGGTAACAGATATTCGAGATATGTTCTTTAAACAGATCACTCGGTACCTCTAGTGTAGGGTAGGAAGATCAAGTATACGAAGTATACGATATGTATTCAATACATAATATAACATAAATAGATCGGTAGCTTACCAAGCTATGAAATGAATAGATCGATGAATCACCGAGTCATCACAAATTGCATATGGTTATCTATTTGAATTTGTTTGGCATGGAATTTTTGTTCTAAATAATTCTTTATTTAGAATAGTGAACATTATATATATATATATATATATATATATATATATTAAAAATTCCTTATTTCTAAAGTCTTAAAATGGGAATGTTACAATTCAACCTTAGTGAGGTGGACCAAGACCACCATAGGCTACATCAAAATATTGTGTACCCAAAGAAGCATGCGTACATGGAGAAGTATGTCTCCCATAAATTTCAAAAGATGAAGCCTATAACGTTGCCGATCATTGGAAGGGCTATAGTCGGGGTATATCTACGCATGAGGCCAAAGTTTTAGAAAGGAGCCTATCCGGAGAGTGATGCCTCCATTTCGAGGACCCCACAAGTTAGAAAAATCCAAACCGAAGAAGAGGGAAAGAGAAGAGGTGCAGGAGAAAAAGGCACCAAGTGTGCAGACCGCATAATCGGTGGGCACGCCTGAAGTAATCGCAAAGCCTAGCACTAACATGCACAAAAATAAGTCCCTAGTCAAGGTGAAGACCCTAGAAGAGGCACTGAGCATGAAGAGCCCCTCACACATGAAGAATCACCAAAGAAGAGGTCACCTATTAAGGAGAAGGAGAAAGAATAATCTCCTATACTGGAATCACTAGTTAGGAAGAAGAAGAAGGTGACAGAAGAGGAAGACTCGGAGGAGACAAAAAGCTTAGATTCCTACATTGGAAACAAGGATGATGATGAGCTTAAAGGAGGTGAAGACCATCCAGTGTATGATATACATGACTTGGAGGAGGAGGAAGGTGAAGAGAAGTATAAAAAGGAAGATGAAGTGGAGAAGAATGATGAGGGAAAATCAGAGGATCAAGGTAAGGGGGTGAGTGAAGAGGTGAGCACCAAAACCAAGGAACCCTAAACCTCACCAAGGAGAAAGTGGAGAAAGCCACAGAGAGAGAAGTGGTGGGCATCATGAAGGAGTTGGTAGAATAGGAGTTGGAGTGGAGCGTGAACAAAATTTTGAAGGAGATGGAAGAAGAAATCATTGGGAAGGAGTATGGAAACATGGGTGGGAATCCCAATTTAGCAATAAACTTCCCAAAGCTGCATGAATAGGTGGGAGAGGCATAGTGGTGGCACGAGAATGAGGAACAGGATACATTATTGATCCTAGAAAGGTGCTACGTGCGTAATTCCAAAGCATTGTACCAATGGAGCAACTCCTGATTATGTCATCGTTTGATGAAGAAGGTGCATATCCCTCGAACCAGGAAGATGTTATCTTGGGCATTTGAGTCTCACGTAGATGAACCTAAGTTTGAAGTAAGTCGAGAGTGTCGATGAAGGTGCCGAAATAAAAGGAGTAAATACCTTGGTGAATGCTCAACAATTATCAAATGAGTAGGTCTCGCAACGCGCACTCAACAAAGTTTTAATTGAGGTTAAGGTCAAATTGTTCGGAAGGAATGAAAAGTGAGATTCCTAGAGGAATTAGAGAAGGAGAAGAAGGAGCTCACTAAGAAGAGTAAGGACTTGAAGTAGGAAGAGTTTATCAACACGTAGTTAAGGTGTGAACTGAAAGAGGAGAAGGCAAGGGTATGCAAGCTGCACAAGAAGATTGAGATGATTACAGGTGCTATTTTTTTAAAGCATCCTGACCTAGTGCCACCTAAGAAGAAATATGAATCAACCTTGCGATTGTGGAGGATTTGACACGCATCCTCATGATGGAAAGGTGACCACTTGCCTTAGAATCTATAGAAGAAGCATTTGCACACCAAGAGAAGGAAGAGAAGTTGAATTTTTTTGATATTGTTTCTCGATATACTAAACTCCTTGCAGAGGTAAAGACCACCATGTAAGTCGCAGAAGCCGCATATGACAACTGCGTTGATAGAGATAGAGTGGCAAGCATCCTGATCACCACGCATGAGATGGAACTCAAGGAGTTTCAAGAAAAGAATAAGGGGAACAGGGTTGAAAGAGATAAAATCCTATCGAGGTAGAAAATAAGTCAGAAGCTATCAAGACCTCACGACGAATGATCAAAATCTAGCTAAAGGAATTATACCCCCAGATCACCCACAAGATGGATGCGCTTGAGGACTTGGGAAAATAGTTGGAAAGTATTATTGAGACCATGAGCGCCAAAGGGGGAACTAATTTTTGAGGAGGTGAGAGGCTTAGTCAAAGACCTCGGTCATCAAGCACAGAATGAGGTTAACACTTGGGAGAAGCTAGAGGCAAAAATAGGGAAGGATTTCCCTCTCCTTCAAAAATAAGCATTTTTTCTTCATTCTTCCCATTTTTTCATTCTTTCTCCCAATTCTCCATTCCTTCATTCTTTCTTCCCTATTCGGAGCCAACCATTCTTTATTCTTTAAAGATAAGTGTTTCTAAGGACAAAGAATAGGCATAGTGTGGGGTGATGTTGGGCCATAGAATATCGGTTAATTACAAGAAGGTGCATGGGCATGTAGGACCTATTTTGAAGAAGGGTGCACACGTTGAAGGTGCGTAGGTCATGGTTCTACTAGGGTTTAGAAAAGCACACGTCATGTCCATAAGACAAGATGGTTTTGGTACTTAGCCATATTCAGAATTCAAGACAACACATGAGAAAATCGTGACCCGTCTAGCATGTGGAATGGATAAAGTGTTAGCCTGGAAGTTGTAGAATTAAAAAGGGAATATTCCATGCATGTGATGGAAGGTTCCAAAAGAACATCATTGCACAAAGTGGAGAGCTCAAATAAAAGGAGGCATGCTCCATTAGAGGACCACTTGGACACTTTGCAGCCAATCTGTTACCTCAGAAGGCATGGCGGTGAAGGCAAAAATCTATATATAGAGGTGCACGAGATAGTATAAAGATATACTAGAGAAGAGATTCAGAGAGAATAGTGCATTGGGAAAGAGGTGAAGCTCTGCAAAAATATCATGGAGGATTCTATGGGTTAGGATTAGAGGAAATATAGGAGTGATGGCATATTTAAAGGGATGGGTCTATGTTTATCTTTGTAATATGAAGGACATAGTTTAGTTTTGATGCATGACCTTTCTTTACATTATTATGTGGGTCTATTATGACCTCAAGGAATGTAATGTGATTACTGAACTCATTAATATCAATGGAAGGTTCTATTCTAAAGCATATATGTGTTCATGATCTTAAGTCTAATGCATTTCCTTTGTGTTATGAATCATTTCTATATGTTGTCTGTTATTTCTCTTTTATGGATGCATTGATATGATAACTCATCCTAGGTTCTCAGAATGAATGCATGGTTCTTTTCCATTCTTTTACACTTAAGTATCTATCATAGATGATGTATTCTCACAAGACTCACATAAAGGAGAGGCTCGGTGCTCGTGCATGCCTTGGTTGAGCGTCCAACACCCACTAGGTGATAGGCTGGGGTGAATGGGATTAGACTATTGTTCTAGGGGTATAAAAATGACTACAATCCTTCAAAGACTGGCTAAAGAAAGTCACTTGTTTCTCCATCCCTTGTTCATTTTCCTATGTTAGGATAGTAACAACACTAGTATCAATACCATAATCATAAAGGATGAAATCCTCGGAATAATACAGGTTGATGAGTGTTGGCACGCAAGAAATTCCTTGCTTGATTTTTCTGAAGCTCTCTCTTCCTTCTGTTATCAATCTAAAAGTTGTATCCTTCTTGAGCATCAGGGTGATTGGCCTTACAAATCATAAAAATTTGGGAATAAAGTACCTAATGAAGTTGATCTTGCCAAGGAAGGACTGTAAGGCATTTTTGTGCACTGGTAGGAAAAGAGCCAAGATGGCTGAAATGCACTCAGGATTAATTGTGATGTCATCCTTCAAAACCATGTGGCCCAAGAGTTTTCCCTGCACCACCACAAAATTTCACTTCTTGGGCTTAAGAGACACCCCATACTTTCTACATCTCTTAAAGACTTTCTCCAGATGCACCATATGATATGTGCTCTAATTTGATAACATTTTTATGTCATCATGATAAATCATGATGAATTCATTGATGTAACCACTGAAGGTAATGTCCATGGCGCGTTGGAAAGTTGTACCTACATTTGATAGACCAAAGGGCATTTTCTGATATGCATATGTTCCCCACTTGGTTATAAACATAGTTTTGAATTGATCCTCTTCCTTGACCAAGATCTAATTGAAGCCTAAATATCCATCTAACATTGAAAATATTTAAGTGCCACAATATGCAGAATTTATTCCATTAAAGGTAAAGGATAATGATCCTTTGGAGATTCCTTCTTCAAATATCTAAAATCAACAAAGATTCTGATTTTACCATTATTCTTGTGCAAAGTGGAACTAGATTCATGACCCAAGTAGATTATTTGATGGGGAAAATGATTTTTACCTCAATGAGTTTAGATAATTATTTTCTCATGAGTGGCTCTATCTTTGCATTGAATAACCGTTGCTTCTGGATGATGGGATTGATACCAGATCAAGATCAATGGAGTGTTGAGCAATACTTGGATCAAAACCTTTGAGGCCTTCATACTCCCATGAAAATATGTCACTGTATTTTAGATAAAGAGAGATGAGGGCCTTCTTTTCATCATGTGTGTAAGCCTTGCTGATTAGCAACTCTTTTTCATGTGCAACAATGACTAGGGAACAGTCTTCTTGTGTAGCGTGCATATATTTTTCTTCGTCATTAACCTCATTATCGTGGGATAAACATTTTTTCTAAGGTGACCATCCCTTTAGGAAACTTATTTTTCTTTAGTTTTATTACTTGGTCACCATAGTTATCATGCAAGTAAGCTTGCAAGCTTGATGAAAACTCAACTTCATTTTGGATGAACTAGATGATATGTGTGTCACTATCAAACACCACAACCGGTATTGTTATGCAGGATGGATGCTCTGGTCACTATATTAATGTGATGAGTTTTTCCTTTGAAAAAGTCCTCATCAGGAGAGAACTACAAACCAAGAGTGGCCATTTGATCAGCTTCCTTGTTCATTTTGTGTGGTACCACCTGTAGGTTTAGAGCATTAAATCTCTCAAGGAGGTCCCAAACTCTATGTTTATAAGCTTTGAGAAGCTTATTCTTTGTTAAGCACTTGTTGGTAACTTGATGGATGACCAAATCTCTATCCCTAAATATTTTTAGTGCCTTAATCTTGTTCTTTTAAAAATCAATAGACCATGTACCAGCACCTCATATTCTACCACATTGTTGTAGCATGCAAACTACAGCCTATGCGTGAAGAAGAATTTATCATCCCTAGGGGAAATGAGAACCACTCCTGATCCCACGTGGTTTCTTCTTCTAGAACTGTCAAAATATAACTTCCATAGACCAGGTTTAAATTGATCTTTCCTGAGCGCACGTGGTAACATGATTTCTTCTTCAATAATGCGGTAAGTACCATACCTAGTTTCATAAGCTTCTAGTTATTTAGTATATGGATAAAATTTATGGTGCCTCTCCACCCATTCATCAAGTACTAGGCCAAGAACAGAGAGTGGAAGAGGATTCTCTTCATGAACTGAAGCTTGTTCTTGGATTAGACAATCACTTGGAGAGGGGATGGGACATATGGCTCTACACGATAGGAAAAATATAGGCTTGATTTGTATTGTAAACTGGGTACCATGCCTTGTCTTGAGTAACATATGATTCCAATCAGAAGACAACCACCCACTTGAGCAATGAAATATCTTGACAGACATAGGGAAAACAAAGGAGGTAAGTCAATGATTGACACATCTTGAGTAATTGTTAAACTTGGACATACATTAAAGGTCAACTCAATATTTTTGATGACTCCTAAGGTAGTGACAGTTGAGCCATTGAGCTGCAAGACTCCTTTAGATAAGGGGCTATACCTAAGACCTAAGACATCAGCTATCCTTTTGGGAATAACAGAGGTACTAGCACCTGATTCTATCATGTAATTATGGACAAGATGTTCACCTATGATCAAGGACATATAGAAGGGTGGGGTTTTAACAACCTTACTTGCTTCTCCTCATCTTGGAAGATGTTGATAGAAGTGCATAGCTTATGTATGGCTGAATAAATGCATAGAAGTTACACCAAAGCTTCATGTAATAGATCCCACTGGGATAGAATGGTCAGAGCATCCCACATTGTGACATTTATATTCATCTTCTTCATTTGGTCAACAATGTTGAATGGAAGACCCACTAACTTGTGCATTTGAGGAAGAAAATCTCTTTTTGACTGTTCAGGCATGGAAGCAAGAGTTTTAGTTGAAGTAGGATCTTGACCTACCAAAGGAGGGGTGCACACCACTTCATGAGCCTTGCATGGGGCCTCTTGTTTAGGGATTTGAGTGCTCTTACTACTAGATGCATTAGCTGCTTCTTTCTCCTTTTGAGGTTTAGTCTATGTTGATGGGAGTGTGACCTACACACTTGACTCTAACATTCTCTTCTTATATCTTGTGTTGTATGCAACTCGGGTGCACGGTTTACTTGTACCATTTGATTCTTGGTTGATTACACAGAAGTCCTCGGTGCCAAAGAACATCAAATTTTCCTCTAGAGGAGCTTCTGGTCTTCCTTAGTTTTTTTCTTTGAGAGGAAATTGTTAAAGGCTCATAGGCTAAAGCATTATAGATCATGTAGGCTTTCACGCGCACATCATTAACACAATAATATTGACTATGAGGCATATTGCAAGGGAAGCACCATTCTGACTCTTGTGACAAATTGTTATGAACTCCAACATTCTATTCTTATATCTTGTGTTGTCTATAACTTGGGCACACGGTTTCCTTGTACCATATGCTACTTGGTTGATTGCACAGAAGTCCTCAACACCAAATAACATGAAATTTTCCTCTGGAGGAGCATCTAGTCTTTTTTGATTTGTTGCTTCAGAGGCACTTATTGAAGGCTTGTAGGCTGAAGCATTCTAGATCATGTAGGCTTGCATGTGCACAACATTAGCATAGTAATATTGATTATGAGGCATATTGTAAGGGAAGCACCATTATGAATCTTGTACCAAATTGTTCTAAAATGGAACGAGCACCTGACTTGTACTCGATACTAGAAGATAATGTGTGGGAGGAACAACTTACAAGGAATATGCATGTTAGCATGCCATCTATCATTTTTCGGTTGGGTACGTATCTTTGGTTTCCATATTGATTCCACCAAGGCTGATTGTTTTGGCTATGCGCTTTGATTAGAATTGCCTCTATAGGCTTGCACATGTTGCTTTTCTAATGATATGACTTTGTTTGATAAATTTATGATCAGAGCCTTTAATTCTTCATCTTCTTTTTATTGTGTCAGGGAGTAGGATGAAGATGCAACTAGTTGTGTTCCTTCTTTAGAAATAGGAATAGGATCCATAGAAGGTTGATGCACTTGTGACATTTTTGGGAATAAGGGCATAGGTGGTCTAGGAGATTTCTTTCCCACTTGAATAAGACTATTTTCTGACCTTACTACAATACTATAAGCATCTGGTAAGGTCCTACCTCCCATGGATTCAATCATGACTAAGATATCATTGTTCAGCACCTTTAGATAGTACAAAAAAGCATGTTGGGATGTAGATCTTACCACAAGAGGGATTTTGACCCAATTCTTCTAAAATTTGATATTGAAATCGACATTTACTCATTGGGCACCCTTTTTACTTGTTGTCAATTTCTCCACTAGAGATAGGTGATCCAGGTTCCCTTTAAGAAGCTTCTTGAAAATAGGAGGTGGAAAATCCCTGGCAAATATTCGTTTAGCCCCATTTGTAAAAAAAGTGAATTTTTGTAGGTTTCTGTAGGAAAAATTCACTTGGAAAGCTCATGAAAAGCCTGAAATCCGTATAAAATAGGTTTTTACTCGACAACATGGTGTTGCTAACTGGTGTAAGAATCACCTTGCTATCGAGCTTCAAAAACACTTTGTTGTCATGTGACAAAGAAGTGGCCTTTGATGCTGTTAGCACCATCACACCGCTGTCGTATGACAAAAAGAGGTTACTATTGTGCATCAAAATATCCTTGTTGTCGGGTGATAGTATGATTCTTGTTATCACGCGGGCATCAGAATTACCTTGTTGTCAGGTGTCAGAAACACTTTGCTGTCATGAGACAACAAGTGACCTCTGACGCCAATCAGCACCATCACACTGTCACACAAAAAAAAAAGATGTTTCTATCACGCGTCGAGAATCTCTTTGCTTTGTCACGCGATACTATCATTCTTGTTGTCACACGATAATATTATATTACTGCGGTGGGTGTCGAGAGACAACTTGTCATCTTACGTCACCAAATACTTGTTGGTGCCCATCGACATAATCACACTGTCACCCATCACCTCCCCTTAACCCTAATTTTCCTTATAAATACCAACCCGGCCCCTCATTTTCGTGATTATTTCCGTATAACAAAAAAATTTCCTTCTCTGAGCACTTTTTTTTGCAAGTATCATATGTTTGTGGACACATTTTAAACCACATTTGAAGTCATGGATTTTGCCTCTTGTGCCCAAGATGAACCCCAGGATCCAACACCCTGGAGTCTCCAAGGGCAAGATTCAATACAAAAGCGCCTTGTGCCCCTACATACATGTAGTTATCGAAATGAATGCAAAATACAGGAATTCCATAGTAGCATCTGAATTCCAAGGGCTTGTTAGCATGCCCCAGTTTGAGGTTGACCATCAGACTCTTGACTACCTACTTTCATCCTACAATACAGAAAACAATACTTTTACTGTTACATTGGATGATCACCATACATTCTCCTTTGGTGTTGAACCTATCGATATCCATCGATTAACAGGCCTCCCATTTAAAAATGTGCCGATTGTAACAACCAAAGCAACCCTCACTGATAATGACAAGATTTTCCTCGAATCTAATTATGGGTTCAATGTTGATTGTAAGTCTACTTTTCTCTCATTTGAATGTTTGTTTTATATTAATTCATATTGATTTTGATTCCAATGACTTACAGCCCATGTCAGCAAATCAAGACGAGGAGTGGATACGCAAGATGTTGCACACCACTTTCTTGCTACCTTAATTTCTCTATTTCAAGCTAGAATTATTATGCAGGGTTGACAATCTGACATTCCAAATTGGGTTGTTGCATATATTCTTGCAACAATTGGAAACCAAAAATTTGATTGGTGCACATTTTTATCAAACAAGATAAAGGCAGACATTAATAATGCAACAATTTCAGAAAAACCAGTTATTCATTCAACCAACTATCTCTTAGCTCTTTATTATGAGGCCTATTATAATTTGAAAAATAAACCAACTCCAACTTGTACAAATGAGACAATGAAAAATTTGTCAATTCCTTTTGAGGAAAAACAGGTAAAATTTTAATCGTTCATATTAAATTTTAATCATTCGCTAAATATTAGTTATTTTTATATTTTTCTGATTGAATCTTTTTGGTATGCAAAGAATATTTCTGGAGTCACTTCCATAAAAAAAAGTTACATCGAGAGGAAGAGGCCAACAACATGCTGAGGCCTCGGGAGAATTACAATCAGATGGCTTTGTTCACACATCAGTTGATGGCCATGTTTTTGCATTAATGAAATGACAGAGACATAATACCCTTAACATTCTAAGTAGGGTTGAATACATTTTGAATTACCATCTTGAATTGACATGTGGTTGTTGCGCTTACAGGGACTTTCGACTACATGCGTGCTTCAAGGAAAGCATCGCCAACTCACTCGGTACAATCTCATGTAATTGTTGAATCTCAACAGTAATTACCACCATCAGCTCCAACCGAATCCATTCAAACTCTGTCATAGTCCCCCAGTTTACACAATCAATTTGTACTGCAAAAAAATCCCGTTCAACAAGGTATGACTTCATTTTTTTATTTCTTTAATACTTTTACATATTTTATAGTAATTACTAATGACTTGATTCTTGATGTTCAAAGTTGATAGAAATCCTTTGTCTTCTACTCAAAATCTATAAACCACACCTACTCAATCAACCCCGCAACTTCATTTCAAAATGTCGATAAGAGGTTCAAGACAAAAGACCATTGGTAAACACATGCCGTTGAATCCAGCCCCTAGCAAGACACTAAACATACCCTCCTCATTCGCTATTCCGACGCTCTCTCTCATTGGTTGTCCCACTACAACAAGGTAATCAGTTTTGAATCAAATAAATTTAGATGAATATTATTTGGGCATTGATAGCAGTGACCCATCTAGTTTTTTCAACACACATGATATGATTCAGGGTCAGCAGGTATATTTCCATCTCAATTTACTTTTAAATTTAATTAAATTTTCAACATTTCAATTTTATTTTTAATATGAATTTCTATTATTGCTTTTAGGATCAATGCACCTAAAAGGAAAAAGATGCAGCAGACGTTGATCGAACTAAAAGCCACCATACTTCTCCTTCAAAATCATTCTCTTCTGATATAGATAGTGATGACTTGCCAACATTTCCTTTGGAAAACTTGATTGGCTATGATTGTCAATCCCACATGAATGAATTTATCACGCCTCAAATTAGTGAGCTCATTCAATGGGAGAGAAGGGAAAAATTATTAATATTTGAGATAGTAATTCGTTATGACAACCATTGGCAAAGAGAGAACTTATTTGCAATAGTCAAAAATCAACCCGTGAAGATGGATGCATTATTCTTCAGAGCTAAAAGTGGGATTGTCACATATAACAACACCTATAACGACAGTATTTTAGATAAAGTATTAAAAAAATTGGAAAATATCAATGTTGAGGACCAGGCCTATTTCAATAAATGGTCTAAGGACAAGGAGATGGTGGCAATCACAAATGTTGAAAGAGATAGAGCTATCGTAAGTATAATCAGTTTGAAAATAGAATTTTTATTAAGTTCAATTAAAATTAGTATTTCAATATTTAATTGACCCTACTCTTTTTTTTGCAGCTGAAATATGAAAATTTAAAGAGTCAAGCTAAGGTGTTCCAAGTTCACTTGGAAACAGCCAAAAACAGTTTATCCACAGCAATTAAGATGAAAGAAAATATTATTTTGGTTAACAAAAAAATAATACACTTAAGCGGATAATTAAAGAGAATGGCTATGACCCTAAGATTTTATTTAAAGCAAATACAATGGCTGATCCTTCTTTGACATCCCATGGAGATTCTACAAAGGAAGAAGAAGCAATCATCAAGAACCTAGAAATGATTGCTAAGGATCTAATTAGTTCGGGGATAATTGAGGGAAGGAATACAGTAGGGTCTGGTGAGAATGTTAAGGATTGAGATTTGAGGATTGGGGAACCTAAAAATTGATACTTAAATTTTTTTAATTTGAAGAATGAAATTTGATACTTGAATATTTGTTTAATTTGAAGTTTGGATTTAAACTTTATGAAATATTATCTCTCTTTGCAATGATGGTCATAGTTACATTTATCATTAGATGTGGATGTCTCGATAATGAAATTAGAGTAGATGTGGTTAAATTTATTATCCATTTATTCATTTGAATGTTGATAATGAAGTTAGAGTAGATATGGATGATGATGAAATATATGCATAATCATGATTCATGGATTTAAACTTTATGCAATATTATCTCTGCTTAGATGTGGATGTCTGGATAATGAAAATAAAGTAGATGTGGTTTACAATGTGGATAATGAAATTAGAGTAGATATGGATGATGATGAAATATATGCATAATCATGATTCATGGATTTAAATTTTATGCAATATTATCTCTACTTAGATGTGGTTTAACATGTGGATGATGAAATTAGAGTAGATATGGATGATGATGAAATATATGCATAATCATGATTCATGGATTTAAACTTTGTTCAATATTGTCTTTGCTTAGATGTGGATGTCTGGATAATGAAATTAGAGTAGATATGGATGATGATGAAATATATGCATAATCATGATTCATGGATTTAAACTTTATGCAATATTATCTCTGCTTAGATGTGGATGTCTAGATAATGAAAATAAAGTAGATGTGGTTTAATATGTGGATAATGAAATTAGAGTAGATATGGATGATGATGAAATATGTGCATAATCATGATTCATGGATTTAATCTTTATGCAATATTATCTCTGCTTAGATGTGGATGTCTGGATAATGAAAATAAAGTAGATGTGGTTTGACATGTGGGTGATGACATCTTATTTTTTGATGACATTATAATGGATCATCTATTTATTCATTTAGAATGTGGTGTTATGTGGAAATAGGATGTGGATATGGATGATAATGATAATTTTATTACAAAAATTAAGAATTTGGTGTGATAGATACATCTTAATACAGTAAGGGTTTCTTCTCTATCTTTTAAATTTAGAACTCTTTAATATAATATATTATTTTCTTCACATTTAATTTCAAACCTTCATATTGAATTGAAACGACAAATCTCAAAGGAAAAAAATCTACTTCACATTTAAAACTATGGCTAAGATATGTTTTAAGGTACCTCTTGTGTTCTTGAGCAAGCTAGACGACCTTCGATTCTCGGGAATTCAACACGAAAAATGGATAAGGATTAGAATAAAAATGGGTGAGTTGCCTGATAATCTCAGTCCCAAGAAGCAAGAGCTTCCTTGGATGGATGTTAACTTACGATTTTCATAAATATCAATGAAATGAAGAGATTAAAATGTAGAATAAATGTAAATATACATACCTGTAACAATATTTGACAATAACTACAGATCAAAAATAGCCGCAGTCAATATTTGCATCTACAGAATTACAATGGTATTTATGTAAAACTATAAACAATTAAATTAGATTCTATTTATATGAAATTGAATAAATAAGAACAGTTAAAGTGTAATGTCAAGGTGATACCTATTTAAAGCTGAAATAATCCATTTTCAATAGCTTCTTCGTATTCAATATTTGCATCCACAGAGTGTGAAGATGCACCACTTCCAGTCTCATCATTGAGATTACTTGGACTTGTAGCAATATTATTTACACCTCTTCTTTTGACAAGGGAATTCCAGTGCGCAATAGCTCTGTCAAAAGGAAAGGTTTCCAAAGAGTAGCGAGAAACATAACACCTTAGGCAACTTTCGAGATTTGTATCCAACTGTTTCTCAGTTTTGATTTACTAAAAGATAAAGCACTGAAAAACTCTTTCATTCTCCATGGATCCCAAAATCATTGTTTGGTACAACTCGTAGAACAGAAAATATTCACTAATATCTTCCTGTAACACACTACTTTGGTATATTTTTCACCAGAGCCTTGTAATAGCACCACTCTCTGAAGGTTTAGCTAAGAGTTTATACTATGACCTCATTGTCATTGCAAAATTAGTTGATTGAGTCTTTATTAAATCAACATTTAGTATACCTTTTATTTCAATACCCTCAACCTCTGATGTATTGCTAAAATGGTCCAATATTGTACCCATGTATTTCTAAAAAAGCTTACCTACAATATCAGCATGGCCACCTTCTGTATTCCAAAAATTTGGATTCATCACACCCATGGCTTTAAGAATTTTGTCTTGGCTGAAACGTTCTCTAATTTCTGATGCTAAGGATTCTGTTATTTTTTTGGTTTTATTCTTGTTTCAATTACTACAAAATAAAATAGATTTCGTGTCACAGGAACTTCTTCTTTTTCTATTGATGTAACGTCTTTACTTTTTTGCAGAATGTGCAGTGGTATCTCTTTCCCTCTAACATGGAAACAAAGGTGATCATGGATGTTAAATCTCAAAAAGTTATTGGGATGGTTAAGATCCAATAAATTTTTCCAGTTATCAAATATAGGTGTATCAAAACTATCCGGGGAAGTGTATAAGGCATCAAGACTCATACATACCATTCTTCTCATCCGTATAAAATCAACAATATAGGTTAATCTACCCTGTGTATGTTTCATCAATGTATTGATCTCCTACAACATTGGAAGAATGCCTACCAATGTAAGAAATGTCTCCAAATCAATTATATGGAACAACTAGTCCCTCACCTGTCAATTTCATGATGATATTTGTGCATGAAACCAACCAACGAAGGATACTCCTCACGCACTCTACATGCAGGCTCATACAATGAAATCCACCTTGTCTCAACATCCTTCAGAAGTTTTTTTCCATCTGTAATACCTATGGAAAATTTTTGAAACTCAAGAAATCACTTTGGGTTGCTTGTGATATAGGAATGTAGTTCTCTTATAAGGTCTTCTACTTTTGCAATGTTTTCATATTTGCTAACGATTTTATATGCTAAATTCATTCTGTGAGCCATACAATGAATTGCTAGCATATAAGGAGTGACTGATGTTTACAATCGAACACACAACCCAGTTCTATGACCTTGCATGACTAATGCCCCATCTTCTCCCACGCATACCAACTTCATAGCAATTTCATTCATAGTCATGCCAGCAATTTCTTTCAAAAGAGAAATAACTAGTTTATATAGATTTTCTGCATTGTAATTTTCAACCATTTTCTGAACCGCGCAACAGGTGCGGAGTCCTCATATGATTTTCTAAAGTGTAAATATGGTTACATACCCATGCGGTGTTGTCAACAGTGGTCACTTCATCAATTGATGAACTTTGCATTTTCACACACTCTTTTAAATCTTCCTTCTCAATCGTAGTAAGGCATTTAGCCATTTCCCATGCACTTTGTTGTCTGACCAGTGACAACTGGGGAACATTCTGCATTCCATTATATTGATATAAAGGTTTGAAATCAATGAAATCTGAAATCGGTCTTCCTTTCTTAAGGATGTGGAATAAAGTAGAAAATCTGTATGAGTTTAGCACGCAAATTTGATTTATTCATCTTACCAATTTGTGTTGTGATCGTTCCACCATTTTCTACAAGAAGTTTACATCTTTTCTGATCAGCCTCATATTCTACCGCATATTTCACATGCATGCATTATTTTTCAGTTTTCCATTTGTGTGTTTTTATTTTCTATCCATCTTCCCCATTTAAAGTGAAATATTGTTTTCCACAGTGTTTTTTAATTGTGTCCAACTTCAGTTGCATTTTTGTTTCCTTCCCAATTTCCACATACATATTGTACATGTACATTTCAATGAAATTTCTTCAGAATTAGTTGGTTCTACAGGTTCAATAAATGGAAATTTTGAATCCCAATCAAACTTGTATGTCCTCCCAAGCGTCCACATATTATTTTTCGTATTCACAGTTTTACTTTTACGTGCAGAGCTTTCAGGAATATCACGATCATCAAGTTTCCTTTTCCGTGAACCACTAGTTGCATTTGAATTTTGAGTTGCATTTGGCACTCCTAGTTGCACAATATCTTCAAGTTCTACCTGCACTACTGGAATATCTTCAAGCCCTGGCATGGTATCATTATAGGTTTCATTTGGCTGACACTGAGCAAAATGCATGTCCACTTCAATAACACCTTCCACACAGTTTGTGCTCTGATTGATTTCAGTGGGAGCTCTATGGGTCTGGCAGTTGCTGTATTTGAACCAGCAGAGTTTCCAAAATAATTTAACAAAGACTTTTGAGTTTTTTTGTAACTTGTTGGGTATTGTGATCACTAGCAGCTGCCATTGTTCCCTATCGTGTGCCAACAAAGTTCAAACGAATCTAGTCACACGTCAACAACACTATCTACTATCACGCATCAAAAGGTTTTTCTTGTTACCCATCAACAAATCCAGTTTGTCACCCATCAACCAGATAGTGCTTGTCACCCATCCACAGATCCTGTTTGTCACCCGTCAATAGATCCTGCTAGTCGCCCATCCACATATCTTGTTTTCACCCATCCACCAATCCTTATTATCACACAGCCACAGAGTTGTCTTATTTCCCATCCACATAGCCTTCTAGTCACCTGTATTGGAATCTTTTGCTTCACAATTTATGTACTACCATGGAATGAGTTAGCAACTAGTGTTTTACCTGGTGAATAATATAGGATTATATAGGGGATATTATAAAGAGGTAGGTGAAGTTGACCCCTAAAAAAATTAAACTTTAATTTTTAGGTGAACATGTCATTGACCCGCGCTAAAAAAATCACCTTTTCACTTTTTTACAAAATGGAATATTCACCGTATTACAAATATTCACCACTAAAAAAATCCCTAAGTTGATCGACTTATCTTCAAAGTAATTACAAAGAGTTGTTCCTAGCTCATCCTAGGTGGTAATAGATCTAAGTATAAATCCTCAATACTATTGAAGTGTTTTACCTTTGAAAGAGGATGCAAGTATCCTTACCGCTACATCATCATGTGTGATCAAGTAGAGTGAACATACGTTTTCTACATCCTGGATATGCTCCTAAGGGGTGACTTGATTCTCACTAGTGAAGTATGGAATACTTTTGAGCGTGTCATTTGGCATGTCATTTTACACAGCCAACACCAAGGGACTCCCTCCTATGAAGTTGGAAAAGTTCCTCAGTGGAGGAGGTGGTTGATGTGCAATCGCGGGCGCGTAGGTTGCTTGTTCTAAGGAGGACTTCAATGGGCGTGGTGCATTGGAGATAGAGATGAATGCGTGGAACTTATGGAAAAAAATCTTCTTGAGGATATTTGAAGGTACTTGAAATAATCTTCATCTATTGCACTTCTTCTTGTATGCACTCTTCTCATGAAAGGCGCTCAAGACTTCTAAAATAGAGATATGGAAATGTTGGGAGTCACCAGATGTGTTGAAATGATCCTCCAAAGGCCGGCATACTAAGCCCACACATCAGAACTTAGCAATATGAAATTTAATCTTTCATTACTGGTCCCTCTGGGCATTCTAGAAAGTGTTTCTCTTCAAACTTGCACCCACATCTTGAATCTAGAAGAGCTGAGTTGTTTGAGATCATAATGGAACCATCTCTAAGTTGTGGGACCTTACGCACTTGAGATGGATCTCTGGAGAAGTTTGGTTCCTCTATCTATTTCTACTGCTACTGCTACTCCTAGTGCTAAAAGGGGAAACTAAGCTAATAAATGCCAAGGGACCAGGATAGAAGCATAACATGAAAATAAAATACACTAAAAAGGCAATAAAACTAGAAAAAAGAGGTATGGACACTATCTGTTCTGAGTGGGAATGAAAATGGGATGTGTGAAGGAGGCTAGGCATGAGTAGCATAGATGTAAACATGTTTACTAGATCATTCTCATGGAATAGAACTAAATAAAGAACTGCAAGGGACATGAAGTGGCACAACAAACATGTAATGCAAAAGAAAAGGTAAGATGAAGGAATGCAAACACATTAGGAAAAAGAATAGTCACAAAACTCTGCTTTTATCAATTCCAAAATGCACAAAGTTGTTACAATTGCGAAATAGGTGATATCCACATGAATGAGCCAAATCTAGAGGTCTGTAACTCAGAATGCAAAAAATATGAAATCCTTAGAAAAACACATAAGGATTCAGAGTATCCAAAATTAATAATGAGCCTAGCTCTTACATTTATAGATGAATCCATGGAAGGAAGAGAGAAGGAAGGAAAAACTGAATTTGAAATACAACCACCAACAAGAAGCATTCAATGCCTGTAAGTCCACATAAAAATCTTTCGAATACACTTCTCCGTGTCTTTTTGGCATGTTAGAGAAAGAAAGATGGGGATCATATCAAATCAGGTGGTTGAAGCAATCATATCTACTTCATTAATGCTCAAAAAGATGTTTTCCCATTTCTCACCTACCAGGTCCACCAAAATTTGAATTTGAATACCTAGCACTATGGTCAATGTCAGTAGCTCTCTAACAAGTCTAGGCGCATGTTGATCAGAGATCTGTAGAAAAAGATACAACTATTAGAGGATGTTAGAGCCATCTTCATATGTAAGACATGTGGCATGCGTGAATTAGCTGAAAGGATGTCCAACTGTACAAAATGTTTTTTGTTTCTACCATGTGTCACTTCTTGATTTATCGCAATTATTCAAAGACACCTATTGGCGTGCTTTGAATGGTTATGTGTGGCACACTCAAGCATGTTGAAATATGGCCTAACATAGAAGGTCACAAAAGAGGGCATGAGGGAAAGGTGTGCCAAATAAATGAGGCAAACTAGTGAGTAGAGAATGCATGGTCAAGGCGTAACCATTACAAGATGATGTGAAAGCGTGCACAATGGTGAATGTTTATTAGGAAGAAGGAAAATTCATAGAATATACACGCAAGGGAAGGTGGAACAAAGAAGAAGAGATAAATAAGGGACTAAGGGGAAGCACAAAAGGGTGTGTGAGGAAAAGAAAGGAATGTCTTGAGGGGACTTGAGCGCGTGTAATATTGCAATGAAGAACTCAAAGCCATAAGATGTATGCAAGTTGTCCAAATAACTAAGAGAGTTAATTAGATAATAGTATCATAGTCGGCATGAGGGTAGAAGGAAAATAAATATGCTTTGAGAAAATGCATCTACAAATGTATTGTAGAGTACATCCGGATGACTATTGTCGGGAATATGCATTGTGAGGGGAAGATTGATTATTTTAGCTCAAAATTCAGGGTGAAGAAGTAAAAATTCATGAATGGAGATAGCCATGATGAAGGAACCCTGAGAAGAATGAGGATCCTAGGATCGTATAAGTGGAGTCAGGTTCACAAAAATTATTAACTAAAAATAGGTATTTAGGATAGTTAATCTAACTAGGAACAATAGTAAATAAAAGTAAATAAATGTAGTAAATAAATATAGAAAGTGACCCAAGCAACTAGGCTAATGAAAATAGAAACCCTAATGTGCAAGAAGAGTAAGGAAACAACTTAGTTGATCCGAAGGATGATCTAGACTGTGTCGTAAAATTGACTAAATATTATAAAAGTAGGAAAAAATATGCAGAGATCCCAAAAGGACATATTTGATTTGTTTCTCCTAACTGGGGCACCCAGGGAGAGGATCGGGGCACCCGTGGGCGCCCTAGTATTCATTTTGAGCACCACTGGTCTATGCAAGAGGTCTAAAACCTAAATCTACGGGGTTAGAATATTATATGAAGCCTTCACTAACTTTCACACTAATAAATATTAACTATGTTGGATGTCGTCGGTAATCAGTGATGAAGAAAAGACATGGAAAACCCTAACACAAGCATCAAACCCTAAAAATAAAGTTTCATATGAAGGGGTTGAACTGAAATCAACTGCCACAATTGTGGACTTACTAACTGAGTGTTCCACTACATCTTTGAACCAATGTAGTTCTATGTGTAAGTGTGTGCAATCATGCCCTAGGTCATCTTGTGCTAGTCGCACTTGTGAAAGTATCGACAAATAACTATGTGTAGAAAATGTAATAGAATGGTGGATGGTATAGAATAAACTTCCCTCCTATGCAATTTCATACATATGAACTAGCCTTGTGCCTCTATGATGGATCTAGATCGATGCAAATGTAGCCTTTGATTGATGCAACCTTAAGTGATGATAGTAGTGACTAGTGCTTGGTTCCTCATTATGGTTTCATAACTTTATATTTATAAGCTTCTCTTGATCTAATTTCATAACTAACCCTGAAGAGGTTGACCACAAGAAATATGAAATTCTCAAATGGCTAGAAAGTGCCCAAAAAGTGGTGGGAAACTGGGAAAAGGATCAGGGTGCCTTGACTGGGACTAGGGCACCTACGGGAACCCCAAGATATAAACATGAGCACCCCATTCAAGGCTAAAATAATAGAAAATGACAAAGAGAGACTCATGCAAGTGTGTATGGGAGGTTGATAGTGACAATAGAAATCAAAGTAAAATGGCAAAAATATGGGGGTTAAATAGTACTTTCTTCATTCAAAAACCATATGAACGATAGTATGAGACAGGGACTAAATAATGTTTGAAGTGTCTGATTTTGTGACTACAATAGTGCATTTGACTACATAGAATCCTAGAATCTAGTTTTTCTTATGTCACAAGGTGGTCGCTAACCTTCACTTTTGGTTACCTGTATGTTTGCACAATTCACCTATAACCTGTAAAACAAATGATATTCTACCAAACCCCAAAACACATCAAAATACTAAAAATAAAATATGCAAATGGAGAGTTAGACTGACCTCGGTGGTCACTTGACTAGGTGAACTTACAACCAAGTGTTACACTACACTTCAAACTTCATGTAGTTCTTGTGTGTGTGTGTGCAAGAATCGTTCCCTAGGAGGACCTTGTGCAAGTGCATGTGATAGTAGAAAATAGCTAGATGTACTAATGTAAATAGGTGTGTGGATGGAAAAATGAACTTCCCCTCCTATGCATGTATACAGAAAGTAAAGTCCCTTATCCCTTGTATGAGTGCTAGATGGATGTCTTTGATGCTCTTAGAATGACTTTGGATACAACATTAGGTGGTGATAATATATGCTTAGAGCTTGGTCCTTTATTTTAATCAAATAACTTTATATTTATATGATTCCCTTGTTTGAATTTTGCAATTGACAACTAAAATGTTGACCCATAAGAAAACAAGATTCCCAAAAGATAAAAGAGGCCCAAAGGGGTGAGTAAGATACAAAAAGGTCGAGGGCACCCAAAAGGATGAGGTCTCCAGGGTGTTGGAGTCCTAGTTAAGAGCTAGTGTCTAGAGTCATGAAAGATAAAGAAAAAAATCATCAATTGGGGTGTGGGGTGTGTGAGACCGGAGAAAGCAAGAAATACAAAAAAGAGGCCAAAGACAGTAGTCAATTACAAATTTTCTCACTTAGGAGTCATATGAATAGTAGTATGTGATTATGACCTAGAAATGTACCCGAGTGCATGATTTTGTGTTTACATTTGCCCCCACTTTATGTTGTTGAGTGAATACTTGATAATATAAAGTAGATAAGATATGTGTACCTGATAACCATGTAGATTAATGGTGAAAGTGTGCCGAGATACAAGTGAAGGTGTGGAATGATAAAAATGAAGTGTGGATGGTAAGAAAGAGGAAGTGACCCTAGGGGTGAAGTGTATGAGTTGTATTATGTTGTACCTATTATTGTGCTTGATGAAGGGCTGATTCTTGTTGCATATTAAGGATGGACCTGTAAAAGAAGGTTGAAAGAGTAGTCAACGTCATGTATTATGAAAACTATGTAAAAGCATATAAAAGTGTGTAAATGTGAAAAAGTAATAAATGGAAAGTGTGCACCTGATCTGTAACAAGTAAAAGGGGATATAAAATGTCCTGATTCATTATAGACGAGTGAGTATTTTGGGTGATCTCATGCCAATTCTGGGTTTTTTGGGATATTTCACGCCACATAAGAATATTGTTGGGGATAAAGGTCTAGTTTTATTCTCTATCCCTGACTACTTCGTAAAATTTATACACCACAACAGATGGTGTGATCCTGCTTGGTTTCATGCTTGTTCTAGTTCAATCCAAGGAAAAAATAAGATAGAATGCATTCATATTGCTATAAGATTATGCTTGTATTATGTAAACTTATTTGTAAGGTGCTGAAAACTATTTTGATATGAGAAAATGACTATAACTACCCACTAATCATAGGTTCCTAGAAAAGGTCGGGAGCACCTAGGCATTGGTGTTTATATTTGGGCGCTAGTGTTTGTGTTGATCTAAGGACCCGTGTCAGCTTATGGGCCAATTTGTAACTGTAAATTTTTTATGTTTCTATACTATACAAAATTTTACTGAAGGTCTAAGTTGTATGGGGTGACAGATTCACCCAATGTATGCCCCCTTATTTGGGGTGCATGCGACGTCACTAGGAGGATACATCCCAAAGGAGAGGACCAGATGTTGATCCAAAACTAATACCCTGTAGGGGGATGGAATTTGCATGGTAGAAACCAAGGCACATGTAAACGAAGTGGCTAGGATTTGTGTTAGTACAATCAAGACAAATATGCATATAGAAGACAATGTAAACAAGCAATAGTGCAGAAAAAGTAGTCTACGAAAAGAGGGTTTCAAACATGGGACATCACTCACAATGTCATAAGATAATTAGGTCCACAGCAGCCAAAATCATACAAGAAATGAACATACAAGACATAAGGGAAATGCTGCAAATAATGGCATATAATGGAAAATGATGAAAAACATTAACAAGCAAAGTATTAGACAACCATGGTGGCAAATAGTTCCTACAAGAAAAATGTTGCACATGAAGCACCCATTAGCATGTTAGAAAGATAAAGAGTATGTCAAATTGTGTGTAGATCGATAGGGTAGTGTGCTAGCAAGAATAGGAAGTAGTATTAAATGAAACAATAACACATGTACTATGAAAGAAAGTAGATGCCCCGAGGATTCTTGGTAGGACTAGTAAGAGCTACAATGTTAAGCATCCATGTTACGTATAAAGATCTATAGAATTTTTTCATTCAAAATTAAAGAACGAGTGAATGTGTATGTGTATATAGAAAAGATAATGACATACAAAGTACCTCTTTAGCATGTGAAACAAAGTGTACATGTAAGCATAAGTAAGAAAGAGTAAATGAAACCAAGATATACATTATGATGTGAATGAGTGAGATGGAATGGTATGCAATGTGAATGTGATAGGAGTATTTTACCCCCTAAGTGGATGTGAATGAGTATGATTGAAATGAGTTTCATTTATAAAACACCCTCGATAGTCAAGTATAATGAAATTACTTGTATAATTCAGATTATGAGCAGCAATAGAACACCAAATAACACATATTTCAAAATAATGATCTCAATAACAAATGAGGATAGCTTCACCACTTCGAGGGGGAAACCTCCAAACCATAAAATAGACTCAAATGCTCCAATGATGATCCATATACTACCTACAATCCCCTATAGATACTATTTCTATGCTATGGCCATCACCAAGGCCGACCCATCGAGCATGAGAAAGTATGAATGATATGGTAAGCCACAAGTCGGCTACTCATATCCTAATACAAGAAATAGGTTAAGGGTGTAGCATGCCCTTCCCCTTCAAACCAATGTTGTCCTTAATGTTGAATAATCCTAGATGTTGTTGCAGAAATCCTTCATCCTCCCAGGTTACATCTTCTATGCTTAGATTCTTCCACTTTATCAAATAGTCCTTAATGTCTTTAGTTTTCAGCCTCTTAGTACGTGTTTACATAAACTTCTCTGGCTCCAAAATGATTCTTCCTTCCTCGTCAAGCTCTAATAAATCTATCTCAGATTCAAATTTCTATCCAATAACCTTCTTCAAGCAGGAAACATGGAATACTGAATGTATGCATGAAGATGGAGGCAAATCTAGTTTATAAGCAACACTGCCAATTTTATGTAGAACCTGATAAGGGCCATAATATTTAGAAGCAAGTTTGTTGTCCTTTTCTATTTCTTTAGGGACATCTTCTTGTAATTTTAGAGATGTATAAAAACCCAGTTACCAATTTCAAAATGTATTTCACTACGGTGTTGATCTCGCGTGTCGTTTCATCCTATTTTGTGCCAATGCTAAATTCTCCTTCAAACTAGCTAAAACATGTTGTTGATGTTGAATGTGTTCCTCAACATATCTAACCTTAGTTTTCACCCTCAAGGAAGAAGTGATAGAAGGTGGATGGTAACCATATAATGTTAAAAATGGGGTCATTTGAGAAGAGGTATGAAAATATGTGTTATACCACCATTCTGCAAGTGGTAGTCATTTAATCAACCTTTCATGCTTATCTCGATACAAAACAACGTAGATACACCTCTAATAATTTGTTGACCACTTATGTTTTCCCATCAGTTTGAGGATGATAAGATGAACTATGAGCTAGCTGAGCACCCAAACATGAAAATAATTTTGTCCAAAAATTACTTGTGAAAATAGGATCACGGTCACTTACAATTATCTTTGGGGTTCCATGTAGCCTTTAAATTGTCTCCAAAAAAATAGTTGGAACTGAACTGACTAAAAATGGATGTGATAGGGCACCAAAATGGGCATATTTTGTGAGCTTATCCAAAATCACCAAAATAACATTCTTACCCTCTGAACAAGGTAATCCGATGATGAAATCCATGGATACCTCCTCCCATCTCTGGCTAGGAATTGGTAAGGGTTACAACAGCCTTGGTGTCTTAATTATTTCCCCTTTGTTCTATTGGCACACTAAACATTCTAATACAAAATTTTGTACATCCCCCTTAAGTCCTTACCAAAAGAATTATCTTTTTATTCTATGATATGTCTTCAAAAACCCAGAGTGTCCTCCAACAGGTGAGGCATGTATCTTTTCAAGAATCTTATGATTCAACTCATAATCTTTACTCAAGTATAACATGTCCTTGTACTATAGTGTATTACGTTTCCACTCAAATTTGCTAGATGTTATAGAGCCTTGCTTGATATTCTTTATTAGAGATTGTGTATCCTTGTCTTAATCCCATTCCAATCTGGCTTCATCTACCCAATCAGCCATCAACATGGACATTCCACATAGTAATGTATCTCAAGCGGATGTATCCCTTCCGGAAAATGCATCAAATACTACATTTTCTTTACCCTTTTGTATATGATTTCAAAATCATAACCCAACATTTTGTTACCCACTTTATTGTTGTTCCTCATATGATAACCTTTGCTCCAAAAGTATTTGAGACTATCATGATCATTTTTACCTTGAAGTGTCTACCCATGAGATAGGGCCTCCATTTCTTTACCACATGAAGAATAGCCATCATTTCTTTCTCATAGACGAGGCTTGAGTAGATCTTTTCCTTTGAATTGGTGACTCTCAAATGCAATTGGTCTTCTTTCTTATATTATAATAGCTCCCAATCCTAATCCTAAAGCATCACATTCAACAATGAAGGTTTTTGAGAAGTTGGGAGTATCCAACTGGGTCTTTGCACATGGCTTCCTTTAGTTGCTTAAAGGATTTAGTGGCTACATTTGTCCAATGGAAGGAATCCTTCTTTAACAATACAATGAGTTGGGTTGCTATTCTACCATATCCTCACATAAATCTTTTGTGGTACCCTATTAGTCCTAGGAAACCATGAATATTTTTAGAGTTTTGGGCCTTGGCCATTCCACCATAGCTTTGATCTTCGAGAATACAATGTGACCCAAGTACTTTACCTCTTCTACACCAAAATAAAATTTGGATGGCTTTGGCATAGAGAGTATGTGTCTCCAAAACTTCCAACACTTTATTTACATGTTGTAAGTGTTCTTCACATGTCTTACTATAAATCAATATGTCATCAAAGAAAACTAATACAAATTTCCTTTAAAATGGCCTGAAAATAGTGTTCATCAAGTGTTGAAAGGTTGAGAGATCATTTGTAATACCAAAAGGCATTACCAAAAATTCATAATGGCACTCATGAGTCGTGAAAGCCATTTTATGAACATTTTCCTCTCTTATTCTAATTTGATGGTACCCCAAAGGAAGATCTAATTTTGTGAAATAAATAGCACCATGCAATTCATCAAGTAAATCATCAATTACTGGAATAGGAAACTTATCTTTGATGGTGTACTTATTGAGTTCTCGGTAATCTAGACACATCCTCCATATTTCATCCTTCTTACATACCATGACCACTGGTAAAGAATATGCACTCTGGTTATGCTTGATGATACTACCTTCAACATTTCCTGTACCATTTTCTCGATCTCACTTTTTTAGGAATATGGGTATCTGTATGGTTTGATGTTAGGTGTTTGGCTCCTAAGAATCAACTAAATGGCATAATCATGATCCCTAACTGGTGGTAGTACCTTTGGGTTTGTATCAAAAACAAACAAGTGAGCATCAACAATATTCTAAAGATCAAGTAGCATTGAAGACTCGTATTTTGTACTTCTATGGAAAATAACTTTGTTATAAATCCATATAATCCTTTTCTAAGACCATGTTGCATCTGATGAGAGCTAATAATCTGTGGAGACTTAGCTACCATCCCATTCAATTTTATTTTCCTTCCATTTGAATGAAATCACATGAACAATTCTTGGAAATTCATCTATATAGTACCTAAGGTTGTGAGCCATTAAACACCCAAAACAATATATGCCCCTCCCATAGAAATAACAAACATAGATGAGTATTACAGGTAGTCTCCCATGGAAATATTTATACTATGGCACTTTCCTGTGCACTTGATTGTCCCACCATCCATAATCATAACTTGCATTTTTGGAGCTAGGTATATAAAACAACTGAGGCAAGTAGCTAACTTACTATTTATGAAGTTATGAGTACTCCCTAAGTCAATCAACACCATCACCTTCTATTTTTTGAGGTATCCAATAACCTTGAGTGTTTGAGGAGTACTAATACCTAAAAATGCAAGGTAAGAAACTATAGGTTGGTGATCCTCTACTTCATCTTCTCACTGGTTCCTCGGCCTCTCCTATAATTTCAGCTCCCTCATTGTCCTCATTACCTCTATAAATATAAAACAACTTCTCGAGAAAATTTGTGTCCCACCATATTTCCTTTCACCATTAAAACATAATCCTTTTTCTCTCTTTTCTTCCATTTGTTAAGGAGTCAGTCTAATTGGCCTAGTGAATGAAGGGGAAGAGATACTACGGTCTCTGGTGTTAATGAAAGGCACCTCCTACTACAAAGAAATTTTCCTCTGATCGATGGTCCATGATAATAGAATAAGAAAGCTTGAGTGGATTAAACATACGTACCACATGCTCGATGTGGTCCTTAAAAACCCAAGAAACAAATCATTCATATTCTCTTCTGGAATATTCTCCACCCTTAAGGATAGGTTATGGAATTGATGCACATAATATTTAACTGATCTTGTTTTCCGTAACTTTTCTAATTGACTAAATTAGTTCTCTGAAACACTGGAACTATAGTGCAATTGCAACTCCTCGGTAAAAACTATCCAAGTGACACTAAGACCATTCTTCTGCCTCTAAGCACATAACCATCGTTACCAAACGAATTGGTCTGGTTCAAGATACAAGGATGCCAATGTCACCTTTTTTCCGATGGTGTTTGATGTAACTCAAATAATTTCTCCATTTTATTTATCCAATTCAAGGGATCCTTACCATCAAATTTGCTCATATCCACTTTCAGCATCATGTTTCGTGGTTGTGAATAAGCTAGATTCTTATTGGGCTGGAAAAGTGATCCAGCATGGTTATTTTTTTCCATGATTTTGAATTGAATATCCTCCTTGGTTTATATGGGGTGGATTTGGGCTATACTGTTTACCCTTTACATGTTGCATGATATCATCCAACCGCTGATTGATTTGGTCTATGTCTTCTTTAGAGGCCATCTCAGATTGTAAATTTCATCCTTCATACTCAATTTGGCTCACCTTATGATCAACTAAGGTAAACCCTAGTGTTGAAGAATATGTATTTACCCCTTCTCGACTCCATCTCTTCAATCACTAACCCATCTTTATCTCGGGGTTTTACCCGAGTAACCGGATTCTTTTTGCTCTTGCGGAAGGCCCCATCATGATGTCAAACCTTAGGGTTTAGGGTTTTGATACAAGTTTGGCTGAATATAAAAATATATAGAGAATATACTAATACTATTTTTTTAATATCTTTCCGACAATGTAAATAACTTGAGAAAATTCCAACATTTACACCCTAGGGAGCAATTTTATGAAAAACCATAAATTTGTAATAACTTTTGCAAAATAAATTTTAAAAGTCTGAAATTTTCAAGGAACCTTACTTGAAATGTTTCACAACTCTGGTAAACATATCTCCTACCAATTATCTATGGTTCTCAATATATTGGGGAAACAAAACATTAGGATTTTTGCCCTAATTTTGGCCCAGATTGCAGGTTCTATACCACTTGTAATGAAATTACTTTTTATAATTTAGATTATGATCAGAAATAGAACACCAAATAACACAATATTTCATAATAATGATCTCAATATGAAATTAGAATAGCTTCGCCACTTCGAGGGGGAAACCTCCAAACCATAAAATAGACTCAAATGCTCCAATGATGATTCATCTACTACCTACAATCCCCTATATATATTATTCCTATGCTATGGCCATCACCAAGGCCGACCTACTAAGCATGAGAAAGTATAAATGATATAATAAAATGATATGGTAAGCCACAAGTCAGCTACTCATATCCTAATACAAGCAATAGGTTAAGGGCGTAGCATCAAGAATGAACCATTGAAAAAGATTGCATCATCGAGAATGGTTTGAAAGTTGTGTATGCTAGAAATATTTTATCATGGAGTGAAAATTTTGAAATGTAGAATAGTTTGAGGTTCATTTTAGATTTAGACCCTCGGTAGTTGAGTATGAATTGTGGAACTAGAGTGCGTATAGGTTAGTGACGATACAAGTGGTGTATCAAGATTGATGTTTAGAAAGATGACATAAAAATTATGGAGCACAATAGTAGAAATGGTAGAAAATTTATAATGTTATAAGGGGGCGAATAAGTGTGATGCTCCCCAAGTGTATGGAAATGATTGAACTATCCAATGAAGGTAAAGGGAAAGGGTCCTCCACCCAATGTCCGAGGAGATAAAGGTGCGTGACCATACTTTGAGATAGGTGATGTATGAACCGACGTTGACCATGTGACAAAATCTTAGGTGGTGAACGCGTATATGAAGTATACCTAGGATATGATGAACACCTATGTGGATAATATAGCAAAGATGATGTGCACCTATGTGAAGGTGATCGAAGAGGTTATGTGCATCTAGACCAATGAGATATATTATTTGACCGATGATGATGAGTGGGTCGTGTCTGAATAGGAGAGATAGGAGAATATTTTTCCTTAATTTTGAGAGGTCCAAGGGACCTAGATGTTATACATATCGCAAGGGCAACCTCAATATTTGGTTGATGTGAATAACGTGTATGGTGGGACACCTTTGATAGTGATAACTTTCTTATTGTGAATGAACTTAAGACAAAAATGATGCATGGACACGATAACTTTAGTGGCATAGATCCAAGGGAGACCTAAGAGCATGTCACAACCTTTGATTATAGGTGTCACATGGATTTGCACAAGCATGGTGAGAGGACCAACTTAAACTAGAAGCTTGACGTAACCATAATATTTGGGAACTGGATATGAAATTTGAGAAAGTGGATAGTTGATAGTGACAAGAAGTGTAATAGAGCACACACTCATAGGAATCAATGGATCGGTCATTGTATTGTTGATAGTATGTGGTCTGATAGAAGCATTGATATGTAATGTGTCAAAAGAGAATGTAGTATGATAATCATAATCGAAAAATGCAATGAACGGTGGAGATGTATCGTGTTATCAACTAGAAAATCAAGATCCCCTAATGAAGGAGGAGACATTGCATGATATGTATGATTAGTTGAAGATTCAGCATCTTGCTTGTTGTGCTTAGGTAGAGGATCATTAAATATTTTGAGATTTTTATTTTCATTAACCGATGTGGATGTCGAAGGCTTAAAAAGCTCGATTGAATTTTTTTCTATAAGATCTTGAATGATATGTTAGAGTTTGAAACATCGGTTGGTAGAATGCCCAATGCATTAATGATAGTCACATCTAAAATTTTCATTGTAGTTACATCCTTTAGGGTGAGATGGGTCCAAATAAGTGGAGGAGGAAGCGTAATAAGATTGCTCTCAATAATTTGTGGCAATAGAATATGTGGAGCACAAGGAAATTCGTGAATGTACACTTTGGCGACTTCCATTGAAGATTTTTCAGGAGTAGAGACAACATTGATAGTAAATTTTGCTTCATTGGACTTAGCAAATGGCTTGAAAGTTATTTTTCTTTGAAACCGAGTAGAATATGATGAATCTTGGTCATGATACTTGAGTTTTCCCATAGAGATAAGCTTGACTTCATGTAATTTAAGAGTATTACCTAATTTATCAAATGTGGGATATGTCTCAAAGATGACACTCTCTTGTAGAGGTGGTAAGAGACTTTAGACAAATAAATCTTACAATTCCAAATTAGAGAGTACATTATTTATCTTAGCTAATTTTTTCTTATATCATAAAACATAGTCTGTTAGATGCTCATTGGATCCTTGTTTGATTTGTGTGAGTTAAGCATAGGATATTTTAGAACCGATATAGATGGAAAAATGAGCAAGGAAAGAATTGGCTAAATGTGTAAATGATGTTACCAAATGAACAAGTAGATCGTAGAGCCAACACATAAAATAATCTTGGAGACTTCAAGGAAAGAGCTTTGCTAGTAAAGTATGATCGTCTACATGATCTAGTTATACAACATGAAAGGCTCAGAGATGCTCTTAAGGGTCACCATGGCCATTGAAGGTGGGGAGTTTAGGGGTGAAAATTTTTAGAGGAAGTGCATATGTATATATGGTGTGTGTGAAAAGGAGTGTGAAGGAGTAAAATGGAATCAAGAGATGGAGAGGAACGATAAGTATTCTATTGAAGTTGAGGAATTTGAACTTGAATATTCTATAGAGAGAGGATATATTTGGAGTTCCGGAAGAGGAGACTTGTAGTCCGTGTGAAGTGAGAGGTGGATTGAAATGGTTGGTAGGAGTATGAATGGAGATAGGAATAGTGGAAGTAGTTGGATTAGTAGAAGGAGGGGGTTGAGTAGTAAAAGGAATAAAGGTGGTAGAAGTAGGAAAACCGAGTTTATCTAGATTAGGGGCATCCTTACGAGTAGTGAATAATATCGATCTAGATATTTAGGATGCTCATCAAGATGTTCATTAAGCTCTTGAAGGTGGGCTTCAATAAAGGGTTTATAAGATTGATCCATGATAAAATTATTGCAAAAAATCCTAGAAGCAAGGTTAGGTCCAAACGGATGGGTTCACCAAATGATTTAACAAATATGGAAAGATGTTAAAACCTAGATATTACGAGTCACGTATGATAAATAAACACTAAACTATAGATCTGATACAAGCAATAAGCTAAAGAAAATATAAAACCCTAGGTGCAAGAGAGAGGGTAAAAAGACTTATCTGATTTACACTTGATCCTGAAGTATTCTAGACTAGAAGACTAATGGACAGGAGGAGAAGAATGTCACAATCAAACTCAAAAAATCATAAAATTGTCATATGATCCAAGACTAGGGCTCTGGGACAGGATCAGGGCACCTAGGCACAAGAGACCACCGGTAGGCACTTGTGACCATGCAAAATCCTAGAATCTAGTTTTTCTTGTGTTGCAAGGTGGTCGCTAACCTTCATTGTTAGTCATATGTATGTCATATTATGTCCAAAAAAAATTCTTGTAACTTGAAAAATAAATGATATCTTGCAAAACCCCAAAACATATCAAATCCTAAAAAATATAATATGCAAATGGGGAGTCATACTGACCTCTGTGGTCACCTGACTGAGTGAACTTATAGTCGAGCATTGTACTACTTTTCAGATTCCATGTAGTTATTGTGTATGTGTAATAATCATGCCCTAGGATGCCCTTATGCAAGTGCATGTGATAGCAAGAAATATCTAGATGTACCAATGTAAATAGATGTGTGGATGGAAAAATAAAATTCCCCTCCTATGCATGTATGCATAAAATATAGCCCCTTGTCCCTTGTATGGTGCTAGATGGATTCCTTTGATACTCTTAGAATACTTTTGGATGCAACCTTAGGTGGTGATAATAAATTCTTAGAGATTTTTTCTTTATTTTGGTCACATAGCTTTATATTTATCTAATTCCCTTGTTTGAATTTCGTAATTGATAGCTAAAAGGCCGACCCATAAAAAAACAAGATTCCCAAAAGATAAAAGATGCCAAAAATGGGTGAATAAGAAATAAAGAGGTCGGGAACCCGTAGGATGAGGGTGCCTAGGCGTTGGCATCCTCATTGGGTATTGGTGTCCAGATTCATAAAAGATAAAGAAATAAAGAATTGATTGGGTTGTGGGGTGTGTAAGACCAAAGAGAAAGCAAGAAATATAGAAAAGAGGCCAAAAATAGTAGTCAAACTAGTTTTCTCACTTAGGAATCATATGAATAGTAGTATGTGATTAGGACCTAGTAATGTAGCCAAGGGCATGATTTTTGTCTACATGCATAGCCAATCTCTGCTATAAGTTTCTCGAAATAGTCAAAAGCGGGACAATAAGACATCTCCACATTTTTTTGCATGTTATTTTTCCTTTATAAGAACCATGTCAGAGTGCGAAAGGCAAGATAGTAAGAAGGATCTAGGTATGTCTAGTTTTAATAGACATTTTTTATTAAATGATATTTTTTCCCTGTATGTTTCACTTCCAAGTGTGAACCAATAACAAAACATTGTCTACGTACAGATTTTATAGTGTCAAACTCTACATATATTCTATTAGTCACCCCAATGCGCAAACCAACAAGAAAGCTCCACGCTTATAATGTTTTGGTTTTCACAATGTTAGACTATAGTTTCTTGTCAACTTGGTAGGTCTTATCAATCAATACAAAGTACGAGCCAATAGAAAAGCTCCAAGTTATTTCGCATTTCGCAGTGTCACAATTTCCTTTGATAACCTTATCCGTTATTAACCAATAAGAATATTCCATGCTACTTTATTTTTTACATAACCAATCTCTGCTAAGACTTTTTCATAAATGGTTACAAGTGAGATAATAAGACATCTCCAAATTCTTTCACATGTTTTCCTTTATAAGAACAATGTTAGAGTGTGAAAGGCGAGTTAGTAAGAAGGATCTGTTATCCCAAATTTTCCTCCCCGGCAGATTTGGTCAAACACAACTCTGTGCAAGAATAAATTGAATAAATGGCTCTATCAAGTGAATCCATGCTTCAAATCTAATAGACAAGTTACAGGCAGGCTCAAAAATGGAATAGTAGGGTCAAGGAGAAGAAACAATGTTAAAGAACTAGAGGCTCAAAAGAAAAGAAACGTTGAAGGCTCAAAGTATTTGGGCTCTATAAATGACTCATAACGAGCCCAAAATTGGTTAAGTATAGAGAAGACAGTGGAAGTTTCTAAGTGTCCAAACAATGCACCTCCAAAGATTAATCCAAATGGGTAGACCCAAATGAGTGCCAAGCTTCCACACGTCCAGAGCCCCAAAATTTGCACCAGCCATTGAAAATTCTTCGACTTAATAGAGGGTGCTAAGTGTCTTAACGATGCACATTCAAAAGTGAGATCCAGGCTAGAGACGCACACTTGCACTAGCCCTCTACTAAGTATGGAAAACTCTTTAAAATATTTCACGCCCACGATTCAAACTTAAAATGGGCATATCTTTTGACTCGGGGCTCAAAATCTGATAATTTTGGCACCTTTGGGAAGATCTCGGCCTCATCTACACCTTAGAGATCTGAATATTTGTTTTTGGATAAGTTAGGTGGGGAGGAAATGAAGAAACATATATCAGGACATTAAAGCAGAATCAAATTTCTTAAACCACCAAATCTGATTCAATTTTTTTCGTTGTTCCTCCTCCCTCGAGGCACCGAATAAGTAATTGATGTAGAAATGACATATTTGGGCAGATTTTCTGGGGGCATTAATGATGGTGGTTGATCTTCGAATTAGTTTTCCCGCTTCTCTCTCTCTTTCTTCCCTCTGTGCTGAATTTATAAAAGGCAGTTTCAGGGCTCATTGTAAAAGGTTGGACACTTTGGATCCTTACGCATGTTGCTAAGGACTCCACATTTTCTATATTTTGAGTTACAAACCTCCATGTTTGGCTCTTGCATGTGGATATCAGCCTCCTTATCATTGTAACATTTCTATGCATTTTGGAAGTAATAAAAGCATTGTTTTGTGACTATTCTTTGTCCTAACATGTTTGCATTCCTTCTTCTTGCATTGTGTATTGTTGGGCTACTTCAGTTCCCCTGTAGTTCCATATTTGGTTGTGTTCCATGAGAATGATTTGGTGAATGTTTGTTTTATTTTTCTACTTGTGCCTAGCCTCCTTTCACACATTCCCTGTCATTCTTTCTCGAACATGTAGTGTTCATCCCTCTTTTTTCTGCTATCACCTTTTAGTGTAGTTTACTTCATGTTATCCGTATTTCCCTAGTACTTGGAATTCTTAGCTTAGTTTCCCCTTTCAGAGATACTAGCAGATAGTAGTAGAAATAGATAGAGGAACCATCCTTCTCTAGAGATCCATCCCGAGCATGCAAGGTCCCACAACTTGGGGACGGTTCCATTGTGGTCTCAGACACCTCGGCCCTTTCGAGATCCGAGATGCAATTACACGTTTGAGCAACCAACATGATCCATGTATATATGGTCTTAACATATTTTTTTCTATTAAATGATCTTTTTATCATGTATGTTTCACCAAGAAGTGTGAACCAATAAAAAACACCAAGTACATACAGATTTTATAGTTTCAGAATATACATATCCTCTATTAATCACCCCAAAGCACAAACCAACAAGAAAGTTCCACACTTATAATGTTTTCACAATGTCAGACTTCAGTTGCTTGCTAACTTGGTAGGTCTTATTAGTCATTGCACAATGCAAAGTGTGAGCCAATAGAAAAGCTTCAAGTTACTTCACATTTTGCAATGTTAGTCCTTTGATAGCCTTATCGGTTGTTAACCAATAAGAATATTCCATGTTACTTTACTTTTTGCATAACCAATCTCTACTAAGAATTTTTCAAAAATAGTCAAAAGTGAGCCAATAATACATCTCCACATTATTTTGCATGTTGTTTTCCTTTGTAAGAACCATGTTAGAGTGTGAAAGGAAATCCAATAAGAAGGCTCCACGTATATACGGTTTTAACAGACCATTTTCTATTAAATGATATTTTTGTCATGTATGTTTCACTGTGAAGTGTGAACCAATAAAAAAACACCACGTACATATGGATTTCATAGTGTTAAACTCTAAAAATTTTTATTAGTCACCCCAAAGCACAAGACAATGAGAAAATATCCAAGCTTGTAATGTTTTTAGTAAGTGTTTTGAAGATGTAATAACACGTGTATGAATAGATTCTACAGAGTGTCCTTTATTCAAATAAGTTAGGGTTTATAATATTTGTAAAGTACTTTTCCTATCAATTTGTGAATAGATAATGAATCAACAAGCTCCACGTAGTTTCATAACTGAGTAAACATTGATGGGTTAGCTAACACTAGTGATGACATTCTATAAACTTTCATAGACCAAAAATGCTTGTTTCCTTTCAAAAAAATATTAACTTCTGATCAATTACCTTCTAAATTAACCATTCATAATTAGAATTATGTGTTCAAACTTGTAACATTTGATAAACATGAAGTAATTTCTTGAAAATACACAAGAGCGGAGAGAAACATAACTATAGAGGAAAGAGAAGGAATGATCCAAATGTGCAACATAGATAAACATGCAGATCAAAGACTACAAATTATTTAGTACCACTAACAATCTTAGGACTGCTAGGGACAAGACTATATAAGTTATAACTACTATATGGTCATGAACTAATTTCTACAGTCTTGAATTCAATCCTTCAAACCTTAACCTTTGACAATATGGATCTAAAACTTCTTGTGTGATTCACTTGTTATAAATTTGTATTGACTCTCTTATATAACCTTCTATAGGTAAAATATTTTGATAAGGCATACCATAGGAAGATAAAATGAAAATACAAATGCAAAAATGAAATTAAAGTATATCAAAACATAGCTATTCTCAATGGAATACTTGAGATATTTTTAAATATGTTTCAAATATTTTTTGACATGGTATAGATAATCTTGCATTGCTAAGTCTTAACAATGTGTTATAGTGCCAAGTAGATTTTTGGTTGTTATAGTGCTAAGTATATTTTTGGTCATTATAGTGCTAAGTATTCAATTTTGTTCACATTATAACCTTGATAGTGTCAGTAGGTCTCTATAAGTAGTAAAAATAATCAAACTTATGACTATGCAAATAACTTATGCATTCATGAAAAATAAAATTATACATTGATTAATCAATCAAAATAAATCTAAGAAACTTTGCAACGCAATTGAGAAGACAATACATAGAAAGTGAAAAGCACTCACTAAACAATCCTTGGACTATCAAGCTCTTTCTTTATAAACAATCTTCCTCCTTAGAGGGTAAACCAATGGTATAGTTACAAAAAATTACCACTGCCATGGGGCTTAAAAATAGGCTATATCTAGTTAAAATAGCTCAAATAATCAAAATGTTTATGAGTGGATAATTAAAGGATAAACACTATAGCTTCTATGTAAGAAATTTGATACTTCCTATTTTTAATATTACAGATGGAACAATATTAAATCCTAATATTAGGAAAGCTAATGTTTTTTCCTTTTTCATGCTCTACTTAGGTTCCACTAGAATTTTCTTATGTAGATTGTGTTTGACTACGTTGAAGTTCAGTCACACATGCTTTGAAATCATTCTTAATATAACCTAGGTCCATAATAGGAAGCCTCGTCAGATTAGGAACTTCTTGTATGAGTACTAGAACTATGTTAATGATAGGTTTAACATTTTCACTCATAAGTGAATCTTTCTCCACTTTTCCATTTGCTAAAGTCACCAATGCCATAATAATTGATGTCTTCCCAGCCATATCTTCCTAAGCAAAGCTACCACTTAGAGTAGTAATGAATGCTTGCAATTATTGCTCAAAGATGGACTTGTGAATTAACTTTCCTTGTGGTTGATGCATAAAGGTAATCTGAGATTTAGTTAATAATTCAGATATCTTCTCTACTATACCCCATAGCTCTATCAAGTAATCCTCACTGTGGCCATCCAGTCACCTAATTCTTTCAAAATATTAGCTACGCAGATCTGTGTTATATTCAAGTCTTGGATTTTGATTCATAATACATTGAGATAAAGACCCTTGTTTATGATAGCTAGTATCTTGTCCATCATGTAATTTATCTTGGTCATATGTTTGTGGTTGTTTTGTACTGTTTTAACCCATGCCTTGCTACATCTTGATGAATTCATATAGAAACTAATAGATCATATAAAGTTCTCAAGGAAATTTCAACATTATACAAAGTATTCTTTGGCACACTGAATTGCTTCTGAGCATGTAGAGCATCAATTCGATCTTACATTCTCTTCACCAAATCAATTTTCATCATTCGGTGGCATCCATAACCGACTAGGTTCTACATCCATGACTTCTTCCCCATGTGTGATTTCTTGGAAATCCTCAAAATGTCCTCCTTTGTTTCCATGTAGATAGGAGTAGCTCCTTGGGAAAACTTCCTCTTTGTGACCCTCTTGAGGGTTCTTGTGGGAGTATCATACTTGAGTTGCACCTTTGGGTCTTCAAGTTATTCCATTGCAAAGCCATTTCTTTTTTCCAATAGGAGTATTTTTATTTTTGAAGTAGTAGATGTAATTGCTGTTATGGAAGGCAAGGTAGATGTTATCCCAAATTTCTCCTCAAAAATTTTGGTCAGAACAAGCCTTGCACATAAATAAGACATGAAGGGAAATGATTCGGACCCACAAGCTTGAGTTCTAGAACCGCACAAAGTGAAATTAGAGGCCCGAGAAAGTCAAATTTGACCCTGCATAAGAAGAAATAGAAGAAACGGTTATTCTGGACATTTCCATGTCTTAAATATATTTAAAGGGTCGAGGGAGGACTCAACAATGGAATTTTAGGGTCGGATAAAAGGGGCGGTGTCACAAGAGAGGCTAGGAGCAAGAAAGTAAAAACAGCAAGGATCTAAGGTCTTCGGGCTCAAAACCGTTTAGGAAAGAATCTAGAGTTGACTAAGTACGGAAGAGCTAGTAGAGGGAAGCATGTGTCCTAACGGCGCTCCTCCAAAGGTGAATCCAAAAAGAGAAGCTCAAATAAGTACCGCATCTCCAGGTGTCTCAGGATGAAACAGAGGTAGGAGAAAATGGTCAAGCAAAGTCAAAAGGTGGAGCTTCGGGCCGCATGGGGGTTTTCTGAGTTTTGTGTTTCACTAAAAGGGAAAAAGATAAATTGCGGACCCGCGAACCTGATTTTTTCTCTAATCTAGATGCCACGTGTCCCATCTCAAAAGGGGGACCCATTTTTAAACTTTTTCCCCGTCCATTCGTATAGATCCGATACAAACTTCGAAGGGGCATATCTTTTGATTCAAGGCTCAAAATATTGCAAATATGACACCATTGGAAATATCTCGGCCTCACCTACACCATGGAGGTCTGAATCTTCAATTTTGAGGAGGTTAGGTAAAGGAAGATGGAGGAAATGTCTTTGGGCATTCAATGTAGGATCCACCTATCTCAACAACTAGATCGAATTTTCTCTGTTTCCATTATTTCCTCTTATTTCAAGGAGCCGAACAAAGGATCGATGCAGATAAAGATGGATTTGGGGCATAATTTATCGAAGAATTAATAGCGGTGGTTGAGTTCCGACCTTCTTTTCCCACTTCTCTCACTTTCTTCTTTCGGGTTGAATCTATAAATACAGGGGCAAGATTCATTATAAAGGGTTGTTGTTCATTCTTTGTCCCTACCCCCCTCTCTCTTTCTTCTCTAGGGTTGAATGTGGAGTTTAAGCCTCCTCCCTTAGCTTTGTAATGGTCTTTTCTTGCCTCTTTCCTATTAATGGTGTACTGTGTGAACTTTTGGAGCAATAAATTATGTTTTGTGATGTGTCTGTCCATCCTTTGCTTATTTTATTGTCTATCCTCACCTCTTTTCGTTAGAAGGTATACTATGCATATTCTGATATTTGTTGCAGGTCCTAAGAGATATGTTTAATGGGTTTTGAAGTGGTGTTCTATGTGAAATTTATCTCTAGTCTATGGTGCATCTTTTCCACCCTCTCCTTTGCTCACCTCTCTCCACTTCAGGTAGTTGAGATTGTGATCAACACTCCCCTTTCTTAGTACTATCACCACGTTAGTGTAGAATTTACCTCTTTATGCACTTTCTCTCTCCTTGTCTCCTTGGCATTGTTAGGATAGGTATAGTTAGACGTCATTTATGCATTAGGAGTAGTTTAGCATTAAGATCAAGAAGAATAATTTGGCTTTCTCCGGAGGTCCATCTCAAATCCGCAAGTCCCACAGCTTGAGAGATGGTCCAATGTTATGTAAATCACAACAAATGAGTCTCCTTTTAGAAAAGAATATTTTTAGAGCTCATTTGGAGGTGGTGTGATTTTGCGTTAATAGTTTTGGCATGCCGGTGGGACAGTCTAAATCACCTTACCACTTCACTTCATCGGGTTTGATGTGCTTTTGGTGAAGATTTCATCCTTTGGAGGCACTTTTAAGCACATCTAGCAGCTCCATCTAGTCAAAAACCCATTCTCTCGAGTTACTGAGACCTATTCCATCCATTTCCACTCATTTTTATATATTTTCTTCTTCCATCTCTTCCATTTTCTCCCATTCCATGAGATTGTACTATTATGACTTCATTCCCTTCATGGAACTCACACTTACAACAATATAGTCCACCTCCAATGTATTTCCCAACTCCTCCAGATCAGCATTATAATTAGATCCAGGACCATTATGCTTACCCATATGAGTAGTGTCAAAACCAGTTTGACTATGAAGCTTATCAAGGACAAGGGGACACATATGATGGTGATAGTTATGCAGAGGATGTTGGTCTACTGGAGAAGATTCAAAAAATGGAGGCTAGCATGGTTCAATTTAGGGAAAAAACTCAAATGATGGATTTTAGGCTTGGTTGCATGGCACCTTGTCCATGGGAAGGCCATTTTCCAAGACACTACAGCCCTAAGGAGAAGCTGGACTTCATGATTGGAATGCTGCCCCTATGAGCAAAGTGTAGGATAACCTTGTCAATGGATAAGTCAATCACCAGCTCCCTGCCTTTCATTTTCTCTCCCTCAATCTTTATCATTTCAACAGAGGCAAGAGTCAAGCCCCTCACTTGCTACCCTAAGTGTTAATTTCATTTCTCCATCCCCTAGTCTTCCATCCCACCTAAGTTTCTCTTCCATTTTCCCTTCCAAACCCAATTCCCCTCTATAAGAGCCAAAATAAATGTCTTCCCCACCACACAAACAAGGTAACAACTAGTGTGGATACCCCACCCACCACTTCTCTTACCTTCCCAAGTCCATGTTGGGAAGAGACTCTAAAAACCAACCAAGGAGAACATCAAACAAAGGAACCCAACAGAGAATAAATGATAGAAAATTTGAAGAGTTGGGCTACTAAATTTGAGTTTTCAAAGGTTCCCTTGTTGGTTAAGCCTATGGAGGAGACTGAGGTCAAGCCACAAGTGGTGGAAGCTCTAGCTATAGCACAAGCAGGGGAGGAAGGATCTACTCCTAATCTAAAAAAATGAGAGTACATTCCGGTTGTGGAGGAGGACCATACAGTTTCAGAGGCTCTAAGTGCGGAGCAGGCCACAGAAGAACCTTCAGTTCTTCCTCCCACTTCATCCCCTTCAAGCTCTGATGTTGAGGAATATTTTAAGCTTTCAAATATCATGTTTTAGGATGAAGAGAACCATGGTGAATCAATTGTAGATCAAGAGGACACCATGAAGGAGGTTAAGCACCTGCAACATGACAATAAGGAGGCTAATTACCTATCTGACTTGGAGGATTGCCTTGATGGAGGGGAACCCATGGAGATCACATCATTTTTTCCTCCATCCATCTTCCACATACATGAACCTGCTACCATGAAGGAGGATATTCAAGTGCAAAATTCTGCATTCCATAATGGCCCTCTGGAACCAAGGTTGGAAGATATTAATCTTCCATGTTATTCAAAGGAGGAGGAAGAGAAAAGGTAGGAGGATGTCATCATCTCTCTCACACCATCCACCCAATAAGGTCCACAAGAAGACTCCATTTTTGGAGTTAAATTTCAGAGAAATGGGCACATCCAAAGGATCGGACTGTGCCTAATCAAGTACTTGGCTTCATTGGAGCCAAAGGAGAAGCCAAAACCAGTCATGCCCACTCCAGAGCATGAGGATGAGCATCAAAGTACCAAGGGTCACCATCAGCACCTCTAAAAATCTGATGCAAGTCAGCTTGAGGATGTATTTCCCATTAATGTTGATACCTTGATGATTTTGGTGGCGGACTGGCTTATTGTCAATTTTTCACTCATACAGGCAGCTATATTTAATGTCAAATCATTTGCATGGCTTCCCCTCTTGAGAAACGGAATCTACTTTTTCCTGTCAGTTATAGGTTTTGTTTGAGTTCACTTTACTCTTGGTTAGAGTAGAGTAGCTAGGTTTGTTTTTAGTAGAAGAATTTCTTTTGCACACTCTGCATATCCCACTTGGGGTATGTATGATTTTCAGTTTTGTACATAGTGTTGTTGTGGAGTTTTTTTGCTCTCATGCAGTGTTTGGACTTGGCATGTGGTCAAGATCAATTTCAGTTCTAATGGGTTTCCAAGTGGCCCAGGGGTCAGTTTTCAAAGTTCCAATCAGTAGCAGGGCTATCACTCATGACTCTATGCCCAATGGATGCTTCAAGGCCACTGGTCTCTTCATCTAGTAGGAAGATGTCCCCGTGAGTCACCAAATTGTTATCCCAAATTTCCCCTAGGAAATTTTGGTCAGAACAAGCCTTACACATAAAGAAAACATGAAGGGAAATGATTCAAACCCATGAGCTTGAGTTCCAAAACTAAGAAAAGTGAAAACAGAGGCCCGAGAAAGTCAAATTTGACCCTGCACAAGAAGAAATAGAAGAAATGGTTCTTCTGGGTGTTTCCATGTCTTAAATCTATTTAAAGGGTTAAGGGAGGACTCAACAATGGAATTACAGGGTTAGAGAAGAAGGGGCAGTGCCATGCAAGAGAGGCCAGGAGCAAGAAAGGAAAAACTGCAAGGATCCAAGGTCTTCGGGCTCAAAACCATTCAGGAAAGAATCTAGAATCGACTAAGTATGGAAGAGCCAACAGAGGGAACCATATGTCCTAACAATGCTCCTCCAAATATGAATCCAAAAATAGAAGCTCAAATAAGCGCCGCATCTCTATGTGTCTCAGGATGAAATGGAGGCAGGGGCAAATGGTCAAGCAGAGTCAAAAGGCGGAGCTTCAGGGCCATGGGGGTTTTTTGAGTTTTATGTTTCACGAAAAGGGTAAAAGATAAACTGTGGACCTGTGAACCTGATTTTTTCTCTAATCTAGATGCCACGTGTCCCATCTCAAAAGGGGGACCCATTTTCAATTTTTTTTTCCCCGTCTGCTCATATGAATCTGATACAAACTTCAAAGGGACATATCTTTCGATTTAGGGCTCGAAATATTACAAATCTGACACCATTGGAAAGATCTCGGCATCACCTACGCCATGGAGGTTTGAAGCTTTAATTTTGAGGAGGTTAGGTAAAGGAAGATAGAGGAAACATCTTTGGGCCTTCAATGTAGGATCCACCTATCTCAACAACTAGATTAGATTCGATCTATTTCCATCGTTTCCTCTTATTTCAAGGAGCCGAACCAAGGATAGATGTAGTAAAGATAGATTTGGGGGTAGATTTTATCAGAAGCATTAATAGCAATGGTTGAGTTATGACCTAATTTTCCCGCTTCTATCTCTTTCTTCTTTCAGGTTGAATCTATAAATACATGGGTAGGATTCGTTGTAAAGGGTTATTTTTCATTCTTCATCCCTTCCCCCCTCTCTCTTTCTTCTCTAGGGTAAAATGTGGATTTTAAGCCTCCTCCCTTGGCTTTGTAATGGAATTTTCTTGCCTCCTTCCCATTAATGGTGTCTGTGTGTGAAATTTTGGAGCAATAAATTATGTTCTGTCATGCATTTGTCCATCCTTTGCTTATTTTATTGTCTCTCCTTGCCTCTCATTGTTACAGGGTATACTATGCATATTCTGATGTTTGTTGTAGGTCCTGGGAGCTGTGTTTAATGGGTTTTGAAGTGGTGTTCTGTGTGAAATTTATCTCTGGTCTGTGGTGCATCTTGTCCACCCTCTCCTCTTCTCACCTCTCTCCACTTCAGGCAGCTGAAATTATGACCAGCACTCCCCTTTTCTTGTACTATCACCTCGTTAGTGTAGGATTTCCCTCTTTATGCACTTTCTCTCTCCATGTCTCCTTGGCATTGTTAGGATAGGTATAGTTAGATGTCATTTTTGCATTAGTAGTTTAACATTAGGATCAGGAAGAAGAAGTTGGCTTTCTTGAGTGCCATCTCAAGTCCATAATTCCCATAGCTTGAGAGATGGTCCAATGTTATGCAAATCACACCAAATGAGTCTCGCCTTAGAAAATCATATTTTTTAGAGCTCATTTGGGGGTGTTGTGATTTTATGTTAATGGTAGAATAAGGCCTTACCACTTGTGGTAAGGTGTGTGGTGTCTAAGGAAAAGTTGGTTTAGCTTGAACAGGTCCCAAAGGGGCCAAGATATGGATCATAAAACTTTGAGTGACCATAGGAGCCTGTAAAGAAGAAATGGGAATGAAATATGGAATTGGAAGGAGTGGAACATGCATGCCTGATAAGAAATTTTGGGAAACATATGGTGTGATAGCAGGAAGAAAAGGTGGATGAAGAGACTGACCATATTGGGGAGAAATTGAAGGAAGGTTAAGGAAAGAAGGAGAAGGTTGCATTGGTGCCTTCAACTTAGCCTTAGAAGGTCTTCTGACAAGACTGCCAAATGATGTTGGAGCTGAAGAAGATACAACAATAAGAGGAGTGGAAGAAGAAATTAAATAAGTAGAAGAAATGGTTGTAGGAGATACACTCATTGATTATGATATAATTGTATTAATTACAACAAGCTAGGAAGAAGTGACTGCAACAACTTGGGGAGGCAATGATATAGTTGTTGGTGATGAAAAATAAGGAGAAAAAACAAATGAAGAAACTAGTGAAGAAGAAAAATGCATAGGAATAGAAACTTGTGCCAAAAAAGAAGGAAGGAGAGAAGGAGAAACAATAGAATTAGTATAAATAAGGGAAGTGAAAGGAATTTGATAACTAGTAGGATTCAATATCCCATGATCTCCTCATGTTTCATCTTCATAAGAACAACTAGTATAAATGAGAATACTACTAGTGAAAGGTCAGAGGGAATATGGAATTGGAATAGAAGAAGAAGAAACCATCCCTATAGAAGTAGGAAATCAATAAGTTGAAAGAAAAATAACAGACATAGAAGGTATAATTGTAACAATACTCATCAGAGGAATACTAAGAATAGGACTTATTTCTTTTGGACTATGTGGATTTTTGTTGTCCCAATAGACCTTATAGGGATTTTCATTTGTATGTTTGGAGAAGAAGCAGAATGAGAAGGACCAACTTTTATTTTTGATGGAGGAGGAATACAAACAAGAATCTTCTTAATTTGTCTTGAATTAGTACCTTCATCATTTGAATCTTCTTCCTCATCTTCCCTCTATACTTCTACTTCTCCTAACCTAACTTCTAATCCACCAACTCGGTTTGTTTCCCAATAGGTGCATAAGTAACTTTGAAATTTCTCATATATATGGCCACCACTTGATCGTTGACCTCATCCTTATAAAAAAGGTCATCCTTTTTGGGTTGATGTTTGTAATTGTAAGTGGCCATGCCAAGAGTGTGCTTGCAGAATTGTCCCACTCTTCTTGTCAAGTCTAAATTTCTTAAAGTATGATAGTCTAATTGGAATGATGTCCTATGGGCTACTATTCTCTTAGCCTTTTTCCAATCATTCAAGACTACTAAACATATTGATAAAGGTAGAGGAGGATAAGTAGACTTTTTCTTCTTCTGTTACTTTTCCACAAGACTGATGTCATGGAAAAATTGATATATAATCTCCTACTCAGCTAGCTTGTCTGAAACATATTTAGGTAGTATAAAATGGATAGTGAGAATCCCCTCTACTCTTATCATTATACAGTCTAGGTAACACCATAAATCACCCTATTCTCTTAATTAATTGATGACTCTAGGGACTATATGACTGTCTTATGGTAACCAATTGGGGATTCCTTGAAATTATTGGATTGCACACACACGGAATCAAGTAAGTAAGACATCATATAAAAATTACCATGTTTCTTCAAATTCCCAGCACTTGACAATATTTTTGAAGAGGTTAAAAGGTATAACTCCATCCAAATTAAATATCTTTTCATCATCGATGATCATGGCTGCAAGGGGTCCCCATGTTTGAGTAACATGCACAATATCTAATGTTGTAAAAAGTCTATTCATTAGGTCATTCCCACTCTCACTCCATGTCTGAAAGATCTTATATTCATCTTGTCTATTGATACTTTGGACTTGAAACTAGTTGGGTCCTCTACCCAATATTTAAGCACAATCTTAAAGTTATTGATTTTTCCCCATTTTTCCATTGTTTCTTGATTGAACTGAATATTAGATCTAGGGAGTTGGTAGTAAGAAGCAATAGCCTCTTCAATTATATTAGCAATTACATTTCCTCCTTTGGATTTTATAATTCCTTCATCACAACTTACATTATCACTGAAAATACCCCAAAACAAGTCGATACAATGCATTACCTATGGTTTTCTAGCTAAAATATGTATCCCACTCTATCTAATGGCCACTAGATCAGCCATGAACTGTGTTTCATCCTAGTCTGCATCGTCATTGTCATCTATCAAACTAGCTCCTTCTACCTTCATTTTCAAGGTTGTATAATTCTCAAATTCGATGACTTGTTTGTCAAAATGGTGTCTCCAAAGAGTTGGTCTGAGTAGAAAGTGTGCAAGTAAGCCTCCATTGACAATAAACTTTAAAATACTTGAGAAACTATAGGCATCAAAGCTCTCAATCTCAAAAAAAAACTAATACTTTTTGTTGATTGATTTTTATGTAAGTTTTTTCCTCCTACATGATGTCAAGATTTTGTGTTTCCTCCTACATGATATATTTTGTAGCTTTAGGTAGTATAGTTATGTGCCTTTAAATTTAATTTTACTATATATATATATATATATATATATATATATATATATATATATATATTTTCAAGGGTGAGTGCCCCAATATATCCCTCTTCTATTATGTAAAAAAAAATATATTATAATAATTTTCAAGGTGAGCAATATAATATGTAAAAATACTTGAAACAATAACTTGGTTCATAGCTCAGTCTTTGTTGGGGCCTTTCTTGTTGTTACTATTTAGTTTTGTGATTGTCGTAAAATTTTATTATTAATAGAAGCATTCTCATTTTTTTAAACACCGAAACTACTTTTTCTTGTCATTATTTGGAAAATTCCATCAGTCTTCTTAGTGTTGGAACATCAAGTGAGTATCAATGAAACAAATATAAACTATGACTTTCACTAAAGAGAAAATTCGATAAAGGGTATTCACCAAACTAGTTTTAGGAGATTTTTCATTCTATCTGCAACTATTTTTTATATTTTTACCATTTTCACTGAAACTATGAAACTGGTTACATGGACATTCGCCACAATTTTTGTAAGTTTTTTTTAAGGGGTTTCCTTAAAATTTTCCCTAACATAGATCGATACATGCCCATAGGAGAACTCTTGCTACCTTACATTATCATCTTGAGGGAAACACATACATGTGTTATTATTCTATTACAACATGTTTCCTACTACCTCATTTTTTCTCAATTACATATATTGTGTACTTTCTCTTTTCGAATGACATGACTAACATGTGTCTTGTGTAGCATTGACATATCTCATTTCACATATTTCACCCATATTAGCTAATACAACATATCATCATGTTTGTTATTTTCCTTTGTCCAATCCTAAACAACTCCATAAGTAAGAGCTATATATTTTCATGTTAAATGTCTAACATACAAAATTTAAAACTTTGGTCATCACAACAAAACCCACACTTGAAATTCCATTTCTCAGTTAATGTAAACCTTTCCTTTGGCCAACATTTAAATTGTACCACCCTCATTATGGTCAGGAGGATGTGCTAGCATTATTTTCAAGTGTGTTTCATGTGCATAGAAGTTTACCTAGCTTGGTCCTTGAAGCTACTGAGAGTTAAGAAAGAACAATGCTTCTGGAGGCTTCAAAATGGTTGTTTTTGGTATTTTTATCACCAACAAACATCCTTTGGAAGCTTACACAAAAAATTAATATCAATTAGGAGTTTTATGGGAGAGAAATTAAATTTTCTGAGATAGTTTAGGAAGATTCTGTGAAGAAAATTGAGATAAGAAACAAATTAAGTAAAATCGAGTCTTTTTGGGCAAGTCACCGAGAAATGCAAGTTTTTATAGACAAAATCTATGCACTTGGGTGCATTTCTAGGTCCTAAAGAATACTAATATATACATGATTCCTAAGTAATAAAATTAGTAGTAGATAACTCCTTTTGGCCTTTTTGCTTTATCTCTTGTCTTCTTTTTGGTATTACACATCTTACAGCCTTGTCGGAACTTAACTTATTTATCTTTTATGGCCTCAGACACTAGCACATAGTTAGGACACAAGTGTTCAGATGCTCATATTCCTCTTGGGAAATCTTGACCCTATCTTTTCTCACCCTTTTGGGTATATTTTAATTTTTGGGCATCTTTTAGTACTTTTGGGTCAGCCTTCCAATTGTCATTATGAAATTCAAACAAGGGAATCATATATATACTTAATTACTTCTCCAAAATAAGGGGTCAAGCACTAAGCATTACATATTATCACCTAATCATGCATCTAAGACTTAAAATATTTTCAAAGGCATACATCTAGCACACTCATACAAGGGACAAGGGATGCATCACTCTACATACACAACATAGGAGGGGAAGTTCATTTTATTCCATCTCACACATTTGCATACTTGGAGAAATCTAGATCTATCTCGTTATCATAGTGTAACTTGTACAAGGGAAACCTAGGGCATCATTACACACACATAACTACATGGACTCTAAGATATAGTGCAACGATTGGTCATAATTTCACCCTTCGAGTGACCACCGGGTTAGTATGACTCCACATTCTGCATCTTTTTTTATTAGATTTGATGTGATTTGTGGACATGTGTAAGTAGACATTTGTTTTTCATGTTACAAGTGTGATCGGAACCCTAACAATTAATTCAGAGTGACAAAAAACAAATCTTGGAGCGAAGACCTTCCGACCCATAAAAATTTAGAACCTGAGCATCTAAGCGGACACTAGCACCCAGGTGCCACTAACCTCTTGTGGGAATTTTTTTCCTTAATATTTTTGTAATTTTGAATCTTCATTGAACCTTTATGATGTTGTTTCCAACCTATTCCAATATTTACTCATTTTAGATAATATCTAGAGTGCACATAATCAACTAAGTCATCTCCGCTCTCATTTACTTAGGGTTTTATATTATTGCATGCTTATTATTTGTGTCTTACTATAGTTTATCATATGTATATCATCGGTTACAATAATTACTCTAAAATTAAAGTTTAATTCTATTTATATTAAATCATTTGGTGAACTTGTTCCTTACATGCCCATTATCGATCTTTCATGGCTTCCCATCCCTTTGATTCCAATGCTTCCCCATTGTATATCTAGGTTCAACTTCATAATCTCCTTGTTAAGCATGTCCTAGTTGATCCTAGATCTAGTCTTAACATATGCACTTTGTCCTTTCTCCATCAAATAGGACTTTTTGTTACTCATCTCAATCCATCTACTCTTTGTATTCATGGCTTTGATGTTACACCTAAACAAGTATTGGGAACAATATCTCTTCCCCTTACTATGGGATCTTGCACTCTTAATGTTTTATGTCACATTATGCCTCATGATGTTCCTTATACTATCCTTCTAGGCCATATTTGGTTACATACTATGCATATGCTTCTTTCTACCCCTACCATAGCACACAATTCCCTTGCTACACCTTCTTCCATGGATACTACTACAGTAGATTCCACACCTCATATTACTACTCTTGATGATATTCCCCTCATACATGATGCTAATGAAATTACCTACATTACACATCCTTCTCCTCTTGGGGTGCACCCTAGTGCTATTGATTTACAAGATCAATTATCTATTGCTACTCATGATATTCCTCCCATTATTTCTCACTCTCGATACACTTTTATTAAGCATATGCTTTGTGTTTCCAATGTTACATCTCTTTCCACACCTTCCTCATCACAAGTTAAAGCATTATATGTTGGTTTTACTATGATTTGTAATCCTCGCACTTTCTAAGATCTTGTGCATAATTTATTTACTATGGTTTCACATTATCTTTTTACATCCATGAGGGAAATCAATTCCCCTCTTCCTACCTTTGTGTTTATGGTCATATGGGCTAATTCATACTATTTTATTGCTTATTATCTTCCCAAATTACACCTATTGCTTCTAATGAGTCTTGTTTCTCTACCTCCATTGCTTGATGTTCATATTGAATAATTACATATGTTACACATCTTTTAACTCACATACCAATCCTTATGTTTGCACTTACTTTTTCCACTATTGCCAACATGCACAATGTTACACATATTCTATTTTCTCCTAATGGGTACATTTTTATTGCTTATACACTTCCTATTCATCTAGTTGGGATCTTGGACTCTATAGGTTTTCCCCTCACCATGTTGACATTATTCTTTGGTAGCTCTTGTGTTTACCAATGTTCTACCTATTCTAGTTTTGCCACATGCATGGCATAATCCTACTCCACATGTTATGATACATGCACTTTCACATGACATATGTTCATCTTCTTTAGCATATCATGGGCCCTTGCCTACTACTCTCATTACATATATCATCTTGGCATCCACATTTGGGGGCATCCTAATTCCCCACAATACCCGATGATGCACTCGAGTGCTACTGATTCACACTTGACTGTTAAGGGAACACTTCATCAATGAACCTCACATCATCTAATATTTATACACTTCATGCTTAATGCTTCATGATACATATTTCCTAGCATCTACTACTCTCTCTTGCTCCACACTTCATGAATATCTTTCTCGAACATCACCACATCATTGGTTCAAATACTTTATCCTCGTTGCTTGATGACACACTCTAGCTCCATGGTTCATACTCAAATTTTGAGGGTCCAATTCTTAAATTAACCTCACATCATCTACACTTCATGCTCAAGTGCTTCATGATACATCTTTTCTAACATCGACTCTCAATCACACACATAACACTCATTTTCCGATGATGCATTCTTGTTCTATGGTCCAATCTTGACTGTTGAGGGAGTATTTATAAATGAGCCTCATCTCATACACATCCTCTAGGGGGAAACATGGTTCCTCCTCTCTTCACATCTTACACATTATAGCCAATGTTTTAAAAATTGAAACTGGTCAAGGGTTGGACTAGACCGAAATCGGAACTGGATCGGTTCAAAATTTATGAACTAGTTTACTAAAAACAAATAAAATTTTACATTTTTAATGAAAAGAATATGTTTGAAAGATTAGAAACCATGATTCTAACAATTACAAAAAAATATGCAAATTTTTCTCATGTATATATTATATAACATATAAGAAAGGTGTTTATAGAAAAATGGCATGGACTCTAAGTAAGAAAGGTGTTAAAAGAAGAAAATTTAATCAAAAATTTGATTTTTTTATACTCAACACCGTATACATCTTTTCACGACTTAGTTGGTTCACGTTAGAACTAGAATGGTTCGACTGGTTTGGTATCAAACCGGTCGGTTCCTTATGAAACCAGTCGATTTAGTACCAAACTGGTCGAACGGTCTAATTTTTAAACTAGTTCGTGCCTAAAAATGTTGACCTAGTCAAACCGGATGGTTTTGGTTCTTGTTTGACTAGTTTTTAAAACATTTATCACATCACACCATTACATTCACACAACATTTACATATCTTGGTTGCATTTACTCTTGTTAGCTTATTATACGTACAAGTTACTCTTTGTTTCCTATGTTAGTCAAATACTTAGTATGTCATTATCTTTTTCTATATACACATGTGTATTCACTTTGTATATTAAGGTGAATGCAGGACCTTTCACAAATTTGTACACAATGCATGATGCTCGATGTTGCTATTTACCGGTCTACCGAGGCCTCCGAGGGCATCTACCTTTTTCCACTCTCACACTCTACACATCACAAGTCTTATTGTTTCATTACTTACTACTTCTTGTTATTATCACTTTAATATTCATTATTATATACACGCTTTGACATACTATTTATCTTTATAACATGCTAAGGGGTACTTCATGTGTAGCATTTACTTTACAGGATCCAATACAACCATGACTATCTCTCACTTCTTCTTACTTCATATTGTTTGTTATTATTTGTGGGTTATGCCCTATGTCTTATTTGATCATTGTATACTTCTGATTGCTTTGGCCCTGATTGTCTTGTGACATTGTGAGAAATGTCTCATGTTTGAAACCCATTTTTCATGGTCCATCTTGTCTTCCTTTTTGCTTGTTACATTGTCTTCTATTGCATGTTATCTCATTTTCACTAACACTTGTTTATTAGTCCATCTTGTTTTCATGTACCTTAGCTTCTACCATGCACATCTCCTACCCTATGTAGGTATCCCCTTCATATCGATGATCGGGTCCTCTCTTTTGGATGGCATTCTGCTACATTCGTTGCATGCAACCCAAATGAGGGGGCATCTAGTGGGTGAACAAATCACCCTTCTAATAGCTCATAACTATAGATCAAAATAGCACAATACAGAATCAACATAGGCACACAATCACGAGATGGGCTAGAATCATACTTGGACCCAAAATATAGAGTAGACACTAGTGCCCAGATTAGACAAGAATGGCGGTGGGTGCTTATGTCCTAGGGGACAAGATAGTTAATTTCTTAGTTCAACACAGTTTCCAATAGTTTACAAAGACAATTCTCTAGTAGTGGACACTTGCCTCCAATTACATAATACATTCAATCGGTTATAAATAGGAACAACAAGAACAAATCAGGGACATACCATTTGCATTGGTGTTTATTGGGAAATGTCATGGATGGAGAGAAGAACTAGACCTCTTTCCCCAAAACTCTTCTCTTGGCGTGAGATCACCCAAAAAACTTTCTCTTGGCATGAGATCACCTAAAAAACTTGCTCTCGATGTGATATTTCCTAAAAACTTTCTCTTAGTGTGAGATGGCCCAAAACCTCACCATCGGCATTCAAATATAAAAATCCAAGAAAAATAGGATAATTTCCTATCTCATGCTTTCTCATACATCAGTGCACACTTTCCTTTACACACTCTTTACATACTTATTGTAGAGACACATGTAGTTTGATCAAAGCATTATTATTCGATTATTGCACTAACTATTCTCCTTCTCACAAATTGACGATACCTCATCAATAAGACCTCCTGCAACTCATCGTTTACGACATTATTTTAGTCGTATTTCTCCTATAAACCAATTAATGGGGTTAATATAGTTCCTTATTAGCTAAACCATATTCTCACCCTCTTCTGTACCACTTTTACTAACTTCCTATTCTATCAATCCATTTCATTGTATTGATTAGACCTCTCAAAACCCTAATTTCTCACTAATTGTGATTAATTAACCCTAAACCATGATTAACCTCTTCTAAACCTAGTCAAATCTTATTTTGACTCTCTAAAGTGCCTTTTGGCTTATCCTTTTGTCCCACATGCACCAAAAGTCTCCCATTTCTAAAATTGGAAAACTATAAATAACCCACTACCCCTAGACCATTTCTAAGAAATCTCCTTCTTCCTAACATAAACTATAGCATTTTGCTTAGGGTTTAGATTTTATTTCATTTTTTTATTGAATTATTGTTTTGTCATTGTACTACACACACAAGTGTTGAGTAAATGGGAAGAACCATTGGCCTTGAAGCCATTAATGGTGAGCTCCCATTATCATAATCACAAATTGATTGCTTAAAATCTACCTAGGTTCATTTTAAAGCTTTCAAGAGTAGAGGATTACTAAATATGCTAGATTTTCTTGTTTCTTTCAATATTAATGTATGCAAAGTGATGAATCCTTGTTTATCTCTTATCTAATGGTCCATTGATCACTTTGAATAATTTTTTTGGGTTTTCTTTAGAGATTCTTACCCCATGTTCATAGATTTAACAGATTTTTCATTGTACACACTTATACATGTATTACTCTTCTTTTTCATATACTAAAATTTGAATACTTTCTCACTCTTTGTTTGCAGATTTTTCCTTAATATGCAACAAGAAGCATCTCACATCAAAAACACAAGCTTTAACAGCACACTACTCCACATACACTTCACCCCTGGGGTCTACTTCCATTTCCTAGTCTCCACGCTTCACAGTGTGATCACTTCATGCTTCACTTGTCCACTCAAAGACACTATTGGCAATACTCTTCTCTATAGGAGTACAAGATACACATCTTCTATCTAATTTATGTTATCAAGTATTCACTCAACAACATAAAGTGCGGATAAATGTAGACACAAAATCTATGCACTTGGGTACATTTCTAGTTCTTAAACAATACTAATATATACATGATTCCTAAGAAAGAAAACTACTTGTTGACAACTCTTTTTGGCCTTTTTTCTTTATCTATTGTCTTCTTTTTGGTATTAAACATCTTACACCATGCCATACCGGACCTCAACTTATTTATATTTTATGGCCTTATACACTAGCGCCTAGTTAGGACACTAGCGCCTAAGCACTCCTATCCCTCTTAGGAAATCTCGACCCTCTCTATCCTTTTATCACCCTTTTGGGTCTCTTTTACTTCTTGGGCATATTTTAATACTTTGGTTTAGACTTCTAGTTTTAAATTACGAAATTCAAACAAGGGAATCATATATATATAGTTACTTATCCAAAATAAGGGGCCAAGCACTAAGCATTATCTACTATCACCTAAGCTTGCATCTAAAGAACAAGAGCATTTCAAAGGTATGCATCTAGCACACTCTATTGGGACCCTATTGTAGCTTCCAAATCTTAAAGGCACATAGGCATGCATAGCCAGAGGATGCGTGCAAGTTAAGGCATGCAAGGCAGGATTCAAAAAGGGTTATTGGAGAACTAAGGACGCACACCCACAAAACACAATTCAGGACTTATCCATTTTTAGCCTTTTTGACATAACACATGAAGAATGTGTTCCATTTGGATAAGGTTCCAGCCTAGCAACAAGGTGTCCTAGAAGGAATATACCTTGCGATAAGAAGATCCAAAAAGCTAATCATGACATGGAGAGGCATGCGCCTGGGGTGACCCACACCTTGACACTTGGGGCCAGATCTGAGGTTGCAGAGGAGTTTGTTAGAGATCAGATGCCTATATATATGCACGCCCTTAGCAAAGAAAAAAGAGAGAACCCAAGGAAGGAAGTGGAGCTCTGCAGAATTACTGCGAGAACTATGGGATAAAAGGGGTAGATGATTATAGGAAGGATGTAATAAGGGAATGGGGAATGTAAATTTTGTTTCGAAAGTCTTCATGTATGGATCCAGATATGGTGCATGACTACGGTCTCCCCTTCTATAATATTCTATAGTAATGCTATGAATGAATATGATAAGGTTACCATGATAATTGTATTAAGATCTTCTCTCTGTATTATCTACATATTTCTATTATGCTTTTGATCTTGTATAATCATGAACCTTATTTGAATGTTAAGTCTATTTGTGGATTTATAACTTCCTAGTTCTATTAATTCTATTAAGCGCTTTTAATTTTGATATGACTGAAAGGGTATAGAAGCTATTTTGAGCTCTATAGATTTTTCATGTCCTTTAAATCACTAATTCAAGACCATGAATGATGCCTTCCACTAAACTCACATAAAAGAGAGACTCGGCTCCCTCTCGCGCACCTCGGGTGAGCACCCAGCGCCCGCTAGGTGATAGGCCGGCGTGCATGAGGTTCCCTATTCTTAGTGGGTGAAAAAATGACTACATCTTGGTTTTGTTGTTGGGAACTCTTTTCAAAGTTGTAGTGGAACATGGCATACATCATGGTCTGTGCAAAAAGTGATGACAGAGCGCTTAACACTTGAAGGTGTTGAAAATTGGTTTAAAAGCATGGAGGATGAGTTTTCTCATAGATTCAATACTGGACCTGAGTTTGATACACAAATATGGGTGGAAGACACTCTATATCATGAGTTGTATGAAACCTTCTTCTACTATTTCCCAGTAGAGTTATTTGAGTGGCTCTCGGCATATGCATCTAGGTCGAGGTGGTATTATAAATCACACCCTTGGACCCAAGAAACATACCAGAACTTACAAGATGTTGATCTAACATGGACCTGTGTTATAGATCATTGGTGGAAGGGAGTATTGGCTTGCTACACTCTAGAATACGTGATTTCCTCGTATTCTTGTGTGAAATTTGCTGAGTTTGAATTTTTACAAGAGCCCAGAGGATCATTTTTGTGAGCTATCCCCAGTAATCAAAATATTGATGGTAACCATGAGTTTAGAGGCATTCCCAATGGCCGGCTAAACCACTCTAAGCACTTGGCAAGGAAGCCAGGTTGGGGAAAGATGGTTGATATAATGACTGAAAAGGAAAGGGAGGAGAGACAGCTCAAGTATGGTGAAGCACGTGAGAGGGAGATTACGAGATGGCATGAGGTTGCATTTACGATGGATCCATGGAGGTAGATGTTTTTGGGAGAAGAGGTTCACATGGAGGATGTGGAGCCTAAACAGTCTGTGCTACCCCATCTTGGTAAGCATGGAAGAGAGAACCCCTCGGCTTCTAATGAGAGCCTGTCACATGGAGAAAGAAGAGTCATTGGCGTGCATCTGACCCCACCTAGTGACCAAACCTTGGCACTTGGTTTGTTCAAACAAGGAAAAGGTATAGTTGATCCATTTGATATCAGTGGAAGCAACCGATCGGTGCCCAGAAGATAGAACTTATCATTTGGGACGTCTATGGCTTCACACACTATTCCAATATTTGGTTGAATGTTTGGACAAAGTGCATATATAGGTGGTTTTGGAAGCGCGTCAAGAAGTGGTGGAGGAAATACGACTAGGAGTGGCACTAGTTCACAAACTGTCAGTGCACTATTCAGTGGGATGACAGAGGAACGTTTGACATGACAAACACAAGCCTGTACCTAACATAGGAGGATTACGAGGTGCAAGTGGTGGAGTTGGTGGCTCAGGATCTAGTGGATCTGGTAGAGGAGGAAACACGAGAGGAAATTGAGGGACTAGGTTAGGAGGACAAGGGCCTTAGCCACCTCCTCAAGTCTTTTTCAAGATGTCTCTACACTTACCAAATTATAGTGGGATAGAAGATGTCGCAGAGCATGTGCATAAGTGCGAGCGCTATGGCGCGCAAAAGGATCACGACCCAAGATCGAAAGGCCGCTTAATTTGCAACAACCTTGCAAATACACGCGTATAATTGGTATAGAAAGTATGACCCTCATCAGACTATTGTGGATTATACCACGCTGAAAAATGTGTTCTTGGCGGAATTCCACATACCTGAGTTTGAATAGAAGAGCATCAGCTCTCTCAAGGAAATCCAACGGAATGGCAGAGAGCATGTAGGAATATGATGCGCACTTTAAAACTCTATTGTCTAAACTATCCTATGATATCCACCCTACACAACATGCTCATTGGTTTGTCAGAGGGTTGATCACACCCTTTTGGAGGGATTTGTCTCATAAAACATTCAGGGACCCACATGAAGCGTTGGAAGCTATTTTGCACGTTGAGGTAGTTGGTAGTGTTCACACTGGTGTTAGCCCATTTCTAGAGGCTCAGATCACTACCATGGCTAAGCAGTTGGAGAAATTATCTGCCAACATAATTCCAGAGACTTGCAGTGGGATGTGGTGCATAGATTGTAATGTAGAAGGGCACACAAAGGATAATGGTGGGATATGTACTCGGAAGGTGGTATGTGTCGTAGCAGTAAATTACGAAATATGTCACAGGGATCATGATGTAAGTAGGTGCCCCGTTTTACAACACGTGATCCACAAAAACATATATTTTAATTGTAAGATATGTACCTCAACCACACATGACACCAAGGATTGTAGATTGATTTACTAGATTCATGAGGTAATTGATCTTAGTGCATGCCCAGGACTAGCATTGCCAGCAATTCCAAAGGAGATGAGCGTCAGTATGAAGAACACAGAGATGGAGGTCCATGTGGGAGGGGATTTCATGAAGGATTTCATGGCCATGGTAACCACGGGGGAAGAAGTGAGTTCCCACAAGGAACATGCTTTAATTGTGGAGCCACAGACCATTATAAGCGTGAATTTCTAGATCTTCTACAATGCTCCTAGTGTGGAAAAAAACATAAGTATGAAGAGTGCCCAGAGTTATATGAACATATGAGTCAGCAGCACCAGAAGGATAAGGGTGCTGCCATGGTGAGTATTAAGAAGGCTGACACGCAATGGCTCCCGTGAGTAATACATGAATCAGAACTAGAGCCTGTTATGGTAACAACAAGGGCAAAGTCTGCACATGTAAGGGAAGCGCCTAAGTAGAGACCTATGGTTTCAAGGGAAGAAGTAGTACATGGGAAGTATCCAAACCTGACTCACCAGAAAGAATTCTACCAGGAAACCATGGACGTAATTTGAAGTTTACAAGAGGAGATCCAATGTTTAAAAGAGAAAACTAGAAAAGATGATCAAAGAAGACCAGTAGAAGCACTAAAGAATGACTTGGATGAGGTTAAGGAGGTGTGTAAACTGTTGAGGTAAGAGAATGTTATTCCCCTACTAGGAGCATGGTTGAGAGAAAAGGTACCACACACTGCAGGGAAGAACACGAAAGGCATATCCTACATGCAAACCTCCCACCTCACAGCCTTGATTATGACAAAGAGACCACCTTGAATGCAATAGTGGATGGATGGCTGCTTAGCAACATCCTCATTGACACAAGCGTAGAGGTTAATGTTCTCACTCTGGATGCCTGGCATCAAATGGGAAGACCTGTATTATAGCCATCTTAAAATGTGTTGTATATGGCAAATAAGACAAAGGCAATGCCCATAGGTGTCTTAAAGGATGTGACCATTATCATTCGGGGGACTAAGTTCACTAGGGATTTTAAAGTCTTGGTGCTTTCCAGGTAGATAATTTTCTAGCGTTACTTGGGCGCCCGTGGTGCTATAAGAATAATGTAGATCTCTAGTTTAACAAGGGGCACATAAGTTTTGAAAACAAGGAAGCCGCTTGTTGATGGAAAGTCCACACCCTATACTAAACCCCTTAGAGAGGAGGTCCTTGACGAATATATGTGCACTCCATAAGAGATCCGAGACCATCCACCCTACGAAGGAGTCATCCAGGTTTGATGATGCTCAATCTCGCCAATGATAGTACCAAGATATAGCATGTGATAATTGGGTGCATGGGACTTATGAATTGATTGGGTGACATCTAAAAGGATCGGAGACTAGGGTAACCATGACACATACTGATTTGGTGCACAGGAGGAAAGGAAATAACCAAGTATTCTAGGGATGTATACCCTGAGGTATTTTTGAGAGAAATGGAAGCTCGATGGAGGGAGGACGAGCGATGAGGTATGTTGGGTTATGCCTTGATAGGAAAAGTAGTGAGGTGGTGGGCCGCACATAGTGAAAACTTGTTGGAGTAGCATGAAGTTAGAATTGCGCTCACTGTCTGATTCTCAAAGAGTAATATACCCACTACTATCAAGGATTACAATGGCAATGAACCCACCTCTTCCCACATCTAGGCATGTGAGAGGATCTGGGAGAAGGTGTGGAAGCTTTACCACCCTCCCTTTGGGTACACAAGTTGTATTCGACACTAAAAGGTTGTACGCATGCTTAGTACATCCATTTTAAAACTCGCCGCCAAATGGGAAATTGGCAGGAATTAGTGGCTGATCTGGTTCACACATTCAAGTACCAAAGTACTAAGTAACCGATTGATGAGCATTGCAGGCTATCAAGCACCTCACTCTGGGGATTGTGCCATGGTGGAAGATAGATTAGTAGACTTACTTGGTGGACCTAGCTTGGAAGCATGGTTTGAAGAGGAGGAACTAGAAGACATACAATTTGAGCACGCATGTGCTGAAAAGGAGAAAGGAAAGATGGTATATGTTATTGATGGAGAGGAGATGGAGAGCCTGAATGTTGACCATTCGGTTAGGATGTGCGAGGTAGTTGACAGTGTGGATGCATGTTCACGCATGTATCATGAACCACTCAAAACCAAGAAACTTAACATCGGCTTGGAGAAGGAGCCCAAGGAAGCTATCATTGGGGACTACTGGTCGAGACAAGGAAGTATGAAAGATCATCAATATCTTGCATGAATTTGAGGATTTATTCCCATGTAGATACCATGAGTTGAAAGGCATCCACCATTCATTGGGGAGATGAGGATATAGTTGAAAGATGGTGCGCGCCGGTCGAAAGAGGCCTTACAGGATGAATCCCAACATGTGCGTAAGGGTTAAAGAAGAGCTAGACAAAATGATAGCATCTGGTATCATTGAGGCTGTGGAGGAATCATAATGGATAAGTCTAATGGTGATTAGCATAAAGAAGGATGGGTGGATTAGGATATGTGTGGATTATAGGGAGTTGAACATTGTTTGTATCATAGATCCTTTTCCCACCCCCTTCACTAAAGAGATTTTGGAAGGATTTGTTGGGCGCGAGGTCTATTCCTTTACGGATGGATTCTCGGGATATCACCAAGTAAGGATTGCCAAGGAAGACCAAGAAAAGACAAATTTCGCCACCGAGTGGGGAAGCTTTGCATACATGGTCATGCCCTTTGGATTGAGGAATGCACCCGTTGTATTTTCGTGCATAGTGGTACAAGCATTTAGGACTTCATCCACAAGTTCCTTCAAGTATATTTGGATGATTGGATAGTGTATGGATTGGTCAGGGACCATTGTGATAACTTGAGATTGATGTTTGAAAGATGTCAACAGTTGAGGATTTCCCTTCAACATTAAGAAGTATGTCTTTGTAACTCCTTTTGGAACATTTTTGGGGCATATCATATGTAAAGAGGGCTTACTGGTGGATCCCACGAAAGTTTTAGTTATTGTGGGATTAGGGGATTCCTTAGACACGATGGGTACTATAGAAAGTTCATTAAGGGATACACCAAGGTCGTCGTGCCTTTCGAAATATTGCTCAAACATAAGAGTGATTTTCAGTGGGGAGAGGCGCAGCAAAGGGCATTTGACACTCTAAAAGAAAGGCTTATCATTACACCTATTCTACAATTCCCATCATGGGATAAACCTTTCCATGTCCATGTGGATGCTTCTGCACAGTACGATGGCAGCCATTCTTGCTCAACCAGGAGAGGGGATTGTTGATCATCCCTTGTGTTTTACAAGTAGAAAGTTGACACCAGCAGAATAGAATTATACAACGACCGAGTGCGAGGCATTGTCAATGATCTACGTGCTCCACAAATTCAGACAATATCTGTTGGTGACTCCCTTCATATTCTACATTGACCATATGGCCTTGAAGTATCTAGAAAAAAAGCAGTGTTGCAAGGGTGCATATGTCGTTGGGTACTTTTATTTCAGGAATTTGAATTCAGAGTGGTGGTAAAACCGAGAAAGAACAATTGTGGGCTGGATCATTTATCAAGGATTGATTCGGGAGAGGATGCATAAAGTATCAAGGAAACCATGTCGGATGCGCAACTATTCAGGTTGCGGCACGTGCCCTCGAAGTTAGAAGACATTTTTTTTTCTCAAAGAAGGTGTGGCACCCGAAGGGATGAATGCACTGGAAAGGAAAAGGTTAGCCATACACGCCATGCCCTTCATGTTGATCAATGGGGATTTGTATAAAATGGGCCGCGATGAGGTTTTACGTCGGTGTGTATTAGAACATGAACGCATGGCCATAATAGAAGAAGCCCATGGTGGGATTGTTGGAGGACACTATGCGGGGAATGCAACCGCGTGCAAGATCCTAGTCACCGGACTATGGTGGGAGATGATTCACTAGGATTGCATTGAGTTTTGTAAGGCCTGTGACCACTGTCAGTGCCTTGAAAACTTGGAAGAAGGGATGAGATGCCCTTGTGCCCCATCACCAGTGTGGAACCTTTTGAAAAATGGGCAATAGATTTTGTCGGACCAATCTCACCAGCTACGTGAAGGACTAACTCGTGGTATATCATTACTGTACTTGATTATCTGACAAGGTGGGCAGAGGCTGCACCCACTAAGGATTGCACCATAGCCACGGTTGCTAGATTTTTGTGGGAGAACATTATCAGCAGGTATGGGTGCCCATTAAGTTTAACAAGTGATAGGGGCACTCACTTTTTAAATGAAACCATCAAGATTCTATTGGCAGAATTCATGGTAGCCCATCACAAGACTACCCCTTATCACCCTCAGGAAAATGGGATTGTAGAGGAATTCAACAAAATCCTTAGTCACACATTGACTAAGATATGTGATGTGGGTAGGCAGGATTGGGATGACAAGGTATCAGCGAGCTTTCTATGAGCATACATAACAACGTATAAAAGATTGAATAAGGCCACACCATTTCAATTGGTGTTTAGTGCGAAATAGTTTTTTTGGTTGAATTCATGCTACCATCTCTACGTATAGCACACGTAGGAGGGTTAGATGATGAGCAAGCGCTAGAAGAAAGAATAGATGAATTGATAAAGTTGGATGAAAGGTGCTCACTAGCAAGATGGAGCCAAACAACTGAGAAGGCAAAGCAAAAGGCATGGCATGACCTCCATATTAAGAAGAAACAGTTTGAGGTTGGTAAGATGGTACTGCTATATGATTCAAAAATTTTACGTCATCTTGGAAAGTTGAAGGTGCATTAGTTGGGTCCTTATGTAATTTGATACATCCTTGATTGGCGTGTGCCCAATTACAAGCGTTGGATGGAAAAAAATTACCTGGACACTTCAATGGGAGTAGGTTGAAGCCCTACTATAAATAATGCTTCTTGGTGTTTGTAAATAAGGTAGTTTTGCCAGTTAGTTTAGAATTTCCTTTTATGCTTTTCCTTTATTGTATTTCCCTTTCGCGTTGCTGTTTTTTTATGCACCTTGGGCACCGGTAACCTTATTACTTTTTTACTTATGAATGCGTAGAGGACCGTGCATCGTTTTAGTGTGGGGTGAGATGATGAAGAGAAACTTGGAGTTATTCTGCTAGGAGGATTTGGGTCGGTGGCAAAATAAGGTTACATTGGAAATCCACGTACAAAGGAGAAAAATTGCAAAAACACGAGGTAGGTGAAAGAAAGAATCATGAGGATAGAAGAAGTGTCTTTGGTGCTGGTAACATGTGCACAAGAGTCTTCTGTCAAGATGGATTATTTGCTTAGCAAAAGGTTGTAAAAGTTTTCGTGCAAGGATTGGGTGCGTAAGGAGAAGTGTTGAAGTTAGGTTTTGTTTGAAAACACCGCATTAAACATTATCGTACGGTGGTAGGTAGCCTAGCCTTAAATACATAAAAGTGGGAAAAGCTATAAATACAAGAGTGGGCATTTCATTATTTCACTTTGTGAACACAAGAAGAGTGATTTTCTTTCAAGAGCTAGGGTTTCAAGAACTGACTCATGCGAAGGAAAATCCCAAGAACTTAAGCACAATCGGTCCATTGGATTTACCAACCAGGGCGAAGTGATTCATGGGTGTAAGGAACATTTTGAATAAGCACCATGATCAAAGGAGAAAAATATGAGATTAGGGTTTGTGTTTTAGGGCACGGGGCACACGAGGAAAATGTTCAAACAACTTGCAAGTTAACCTGGGAATGAAAGCAAAGGGTGCAATGACGGCCATGAAACCAGTCAATAAACTAGGAGAACAACCCAAGAAGGGAAATGGTAAAGGAAAAGGAAAGAAGAAACAAGAAGAAATACCCTTGGATACAAATGAGGAATGGCACTCAGAGATGCAATACTTAGATGGGGTTTCACTAGGGTAAGATTGGGAGTCCCACATAAGACAGATGACCATGATCAACTATAATCACCAGTCAAGTACAATCATGAAGGAAATGACACTGGAGCTAGTGTGCCCCACAAATAAATGAACACCTGATGGATTACTGATCTACAGTGACATGGTCAAGGTGAAAATGGAGAAGGCAGGGCTTCTCCAAATTTTCAAATTACCATATTTTGGGAATCCTGAGTGCTTGTACCAATGGTTGATGACACACATACACGAATACTTCTTCTACTTCACAGGGTGAAAAATGCACATAACTCCCCAACTAATTTCATGCTTCATAAGCCTAAATTGTGAAAGGGACATGCTTGAAGATGACCTCCAGGACAAGGAGGCAATCAAAGAAACCATAGCATCCCAAGGATTGAAGAAGGGATCAAGGTACTACGATGTCTCGGATATCAGCGATCCGGTGATGAAGATGGCCACACACCTAGTCTCCAAGCTAAATGGACAAGAAAGGTGGACCCAGGTGAGAAAGCCTAGATGAATGTCTACAGGAAAGTCGCAAAGGGCACCATATACAACCTCTCCCAATATATTACAGATGGAATCATAAGCAATGCAGAGAAGGGAGGAAAGATCCTATTTGGAAACATTCTGTTGAAAATTTTGTTCTCGAAAATTGGTGTGCTAGATGCATCTGACAAGTTCGTGTGGGAGTACCCTGGTGAAGATCCCTCACTTGCGGAGAGGTTTCATAAATACACATGTGAATCAATGACAAGGGTACACAAGGCACACTTAGACAAATGGTATACATACCTTAGGAATGCATTTGGGGATGAATGGTGGATTCCTAAACAACTCCCCGTGGTGACCAAAGGAGAAGCAGAGTTCACAGTCTACCAGTACTTCTATATTGGCAGGTTCATTTTGATCAATGGAAGCTAGATTCCATGGTACAAACTCCCATTCTCATTTACTGCCCAATTTTTCCAAGCGGGAGTAAATAGATACAAGGAGTCGAAGAAATTAGACCTTGACTTGTCCACCCTTGACAGAGAGCACAGGGAAATGAGGAAGAAGCTGATTCTACTCAGAGAAGCATACATACATTGAAAGGTACGTGTCACAATATGTGCATATTGTAAGGCCTTTCACCTTACCTATTTTGGGAGAAATGCCGCAAGGATTTACCTATGTATAAGGCCAAAATTTGAAAAGGGCACGTACGTGGAAAATGAGATATCCATCCCAGATGACCCTATTGGAAGGAAGAAGCCCATGCCAAAGCGTAAGGAGAGGGAAGAGAAAGAGGAACAGAGGGTGGTGGAGAAGTAGGATGTAGGTACCGTGGGGACAAGTACCTATGTCGGAAGAAGAAGAGAATGGTGGTCAAGGAGAAGACCCCAGAACCTACGAAGCCACCATCCCCTGAGGAACCCTCAGATGAAGAGAAGACCACATCCCCGACTCCGGAGTTTTCAGCAAAGGAAGAAGAAGAGGGGATGGAAGAACTAGAGTCCGAGGATACAGATGACACAAATGCCTATATAGGAAAAAAGAATGATGATGAAGAGGAAGAGCTGGAGGTAGATCAGGAGCTGATTGATTTCCACGATTCGGAGGAAGAGGAAGCAGAAGATGCAAATAATGTCTTCATCTTTGTAAGGAGGAAGGGTGCCCAAGGGGAGGAAGGCACGCAGAGCAAAGAAAGGAGTGAGGGGGCAAGTACTAAGGAGCCAGATATACCCAAGCTCACTCAAGAGGAGGTGGATGAGAAAGCGACAAGGGAGGTAGAGAGGATGATTAATGCCTTGGTCGACAAGGAATCGGAGTGCAGTGCATAGCTCGTGCTTAGTGAATTCAAGAAAGAGAAAAGGGAGAAGAGTGTAAGTAGCACTAAAGGCCCAACTCTTTCAGTAATTGTTCCCAAGGGCATGTGCATGGGAAGTAAATATGCAGGAGGGGGAAGAATAATGATGGGATATGTTGATGACCCCAACAAAGTTTTACGCGCGTGTTTCTAGAGTACCATGCCCACCAAGGAGCTAACCTCCATGGAGTCCTTTGATCCTAAGGGTTGATACCTATGTACAAGAAAAATGCTATCATGGGTGTTCAACTCCCACCTTGATGAGCCGAGTTTGAAGTTAACCAAGGAGGTGATACTAGCACTTTCCGAAGGAAAGGGGAACAACCCCATTATAAACATGCAAATATTGGATGAGAATGTGTGTATATGCGCTCAACAAAGTATCTATGGAATTTGAGGCTAGGCTCTTCTACAAAAATGACAGGGTTAAAGTCTTGGAGGACCTGTTTGAGAAGAGGAAGGAGGAAATAGTTAAGCTAACAAAGGAACTCAGCCTTGAAAAGTTGATCAGCACTCATCTACAGCAAGAATTAAGAGAAGAGAAAGCTAAAGTGAGTGAAGTTTCCAAGGTGGAGCTCATCTCTTGAGCTATTTTCATGAAGCACCTAGACCTTAACCCTCCCACGTAAAAGTATGGATCCTCCCTAGAGTGTCTAGAGAACTTGACTCGGATCCTCACCATCGAAAGGTAGCCTTTGGCCTTGGAGTTGGCAGAGGATATAGCTATGCGCTTGGAGTAGGAGGACAAGTTGAAAGTCGTTGCACTCATAGTTGAATACAATAAGATGTTTTCTGATGTAAAAATAGATGCACAAATCGCTAGGGTTGCATACAACCATTGTACAGATCAGGACAAGGTGACAAGCATGTTGCTTACCAGTGAAGAGGCTGAGCTAAAGGACTTCAGGGAAAAGAATAAAGGCAATACAGAAAAGCGAGAAAAGATTCTAGACGAAGTAGAAAGAAAATGCACTACCCAAGCTATTGAGATCTGTCGGGTCTCAATCAAAACCTAGCTTAAAGAGCTCTACAAGATCATTATGAGGAAGATGGATGCCTTAGAAGATCAAGCAAAGGAACTGGCGATGGTGGTAGAGACCATAAACACAAAAGAGGAAGGGTTAACCTTTGACAATGTGAGTGCATAGGTTGGCGACCTTTGCATAAGAGTGTAGGATGAAGTCAATGCATGGAATATGCTGGAGCCCGATCTGTTGCAGAATTTTCCCCTTCTTCTTCTTTAGGAAATTCTCCTTCTATTCTCTCTCCCCCATTCTTTATTCTTTCCCTCCATTTTTTTTCCAAGGCAAGGCCTTGCCTTTTTTATCTTGCATTCTTTGAAGAGGTTCCCGAGGGTAGAGAACAGGTGAAGTGTGGGGTAATGTGGGGACCCTATTATAGCTTCCAAATCTTAAAGGCACATAGGCACACACGGTCATAGGAAGTGCGCAAGTTAAGGCGCATGGCGGGATTCAAAAAGGGTTCTTGAAGAACCAAGGACGTGCGCCCACAAAGCATAATTCAAGACTTAGCCATTTTTGGCCTTTTTGACAGAACACATGAAGAATGTGTTCTGTTTGGATAAGGTTCCAGCCTAGCAATAGTGTGTCCTTGAAGGAATATACCTTGCATAATAAGATCCAAAAAGATAATCATGACATGGAGAGGCATGCACCTGGGGTGACCCACACCTTGACACTTGGGGCTAGATCTGAGGTTACAGAGGAGTTTGTTGGAGATCAGATGCCTATATATATGTGCACCCTTAGCAAAGAAAAAAAAGAGAGAACCCGAGGAAGGAAGCGGAGCTCTGCAGAATTACTGTGAGAACTATGGGATAAAAGGGGTAGATGATTATAGGAAGGATGTAATAAGGGAATGGGGAATGTAAATTTTGTTTCAAAAGTCTTCATGTATGGATCCAGATATGGCACATGACTACGGTCTCCCCTTCTGTAATATTCTATAGTAATGCTATGAATGAATATGATAAGGTTACCATGATAATTGTATTAAGATCTTCTCTCTGTATTATCTGCATATTTCTATTATGATTTTGATCTTGTATAATCATGAACCTTATTTGAATGTTAAGTCTATTTATGGATTTATAACTTCCTAGTTTTGTTAATTATGTTAAGCTCTTTTACTTTTGATATGACTAAAAGGGTATAGAAGCCATTCTGAACTCTATAAATTTTTCATGTCCTTTAAATCACTAATTCAAGACCATGGATGATGCCTTCCACTAAACTCACATAAAAGAGAGACTCGGCTCCTCTCGCGCACATCGAGTGAGCACTCAAAACATGGTGATAGGCCGGTGTGCATGAGGTTCCCCTATTCTTAATGGGTGCAAAAATGACTACACACTCATACAAGGTACAAGGGATACATCATTGTTCATACACAACATAGGAGGAATTTCATTTTATTCCATCTCACACATTTGCATACTTGGAGCAATCTAGATCTAGCCCACTATCATAGTGAAACTTGCATAAGGGAAACCTAGGGCATCATTATACACACATACACATAGAACTACATGGATTTTGAGATGTAGTGCGGTGCTCGATCATATATTCACTCTTCGGTGTGACTATCGAGGTCGATCGACTCCAAATCCTACATATTTTTATTATATTTTATGTGGTTTGTGGACATATGTAGGTAGACATTTTTTTATAGGATACAGTGTGATTGGAACCCTAATAATGAAGTTAGAGTGACAAAACTAATATTGGAGCTAAAAGGAATGATAACCAGATCATACTCAAGCCACAAACATAGATGTTAATCAAACATCATGATCAATAAGATGAAAGCAATTCGCCAAAATAACTTTACATAAACCTTTGTAAACAAATGAGCAGCAATATCATATATTATTATGGAGCTCGATGAAATACATTGAAAATGAGCCTTGCTTATATAGGTAAGGAATAATAATCTAAGAACTAGTCAAGGTCATAGATCAAGCCATAAATCATGGAAAGAACTAGTCATCAAAGAACTAGTTAAGTCCATAGATTTAGGAGATAACTAGACATCAAAGATCTAGTCAATACCATAGATCAAGGAAAGAACTATAGCTAACAACTAGATAATATCCCCTAATATCTAAATAAATAAAGAGAAATATCCACACACATAAGAGGGTGAGGATAAATACAATAAAGGTAAATAAAGTACCTAGGTGATCATGAGCTAAGGTAAATACCTACCCACCCCCCCCTCAAGTGAAACTAGGGGCAAAAATAGAAGTGGCATGTCCACAAAAGTATGAGTCCCAAAACTAGGCTTGATGAGGTACTCATGTATAGTATATCCATGAAGAAATCTCAAACCAAAAGAAGGAAATAATTCTGCTTGGAAGGCAAGAGAAAGAAGAAGAAGAAGGAAGATGTTCTCACGAACACCCCCCAAGAACAACTTCTAAAACCCCAAGCATTCCACACAATGTAAGGTAGCGAGGTGATGCAAAAGGCTTCATAAAGATGTCTACAACCTGCTACTGAGTTAGAATGTACTCCAAGAAAAAAACTCCATCATGAATGTGCTGACGAATGAAGTGGATGTGTATCTCAATATGCTTGGTCTGCTCATGCTTAACTAGGTTGCGAGAAATGTGTATTGTACTTTGGTTGTCACACCAAAGTATGGTCATGAATCTAGTAGGGAATCCAAACTCTTTCAATAACTGTCAAGCCAAAGAATTTGATGACTCATTGTAATCTTCTGCCATGTACTCTGCCTCTAAGGATGAAAGTGCAATATCATGTTGTTTTTACACACCCAAGTAGCTAGAGAAGAACCAAGACAAATAAGATAGCCGGAAGTGGAACACTTGTCATCAATAGAACCTGCCCAATCTAAATTTGTTTACCCAACCGAGTATAACCCCTAGTGTAGTGTAGGCCAAAGTGGGAAGTGTATTACAAATAGCAAAAAAACCTTTTAGTATCCTGTCAGTGACTACTATAAGGAGAATGTGAAAACTGAGATAAAAGCCCTACTACAAATGAAATATTTGGGCAAGTATGGGTCTAGTACATGAGACTCCCAACCAACTACCTATAAAATGTAGGATCACAAAGTGGTGTGGTATATGTGGAAGTAAGAGTAACTCCAGATTGAAAAGGAGATTGCCTTGGCTTGCAATCAGCCATATCAAAGCACCGAAGAAGATCATAGGTGTACTTTTGCTGACTCAAATGAATCCCTGAATCTATCTGAGAAATTTGTAAACCAAGGAAATAATGCAATAACACAAGATTTTTCATGTCAAACTGTGTAGAAAGAGCCCTCTGAATACTCTGAATGTGGGAAGAATAGTTGTCAGTAAGTAACAAATCATCAACATACAAGACAAGTATCAAAATATCCTCACCAACATGTTAGAGATACAATGTATGATCGGAGTGGCAACGAACAAAACCATTAGATAAAAGAAAATAATCCATCTTCTCATACCAAGCCCAAGGGGCTTGTTTGAGGTCGTAGAGAGACCTTTTGGAGCCTATAAACAAGAGAAGAGTCCGAAAAAATCTAGTTGGCTGCTCCATGTATATTTCCTCTTGTAGATCTCCATGTAAGAAGGCACTCTTCACATACATCTGGTATACGGGCCACCCCTGTGATGCAACAATAACAAGTATAAGGTGTACATAATCCATCTTGGCAATGGGTGCAAAAGTCTCAAAGTAATCAATACCTTTAACTTGTGAAAAACCCTTTGCAACAAGATGAGCCTTATACTTGTCAATGGACCCATCAACTATGTATTTGGTTCGGTATACCCACTTACACCTAACCATATTTCTTCCTTTAGGAAGAGATACCAAATACAAAGTATGATTCTTCATCAAAGAAGAATACTCAACTGTCATTGCATCATCCCATGCATGTATCCCACGAGCCTTTGAAAAATATTGTGGATCCTCAAAAACTACCTGACACAAAAGTCTATAACCTATAGAATGTGCGTGATGATGCCTAGTGGGTGGAAGATCCTCTATGAAAGTTACTACCTCATAATCTATAGTATGAGCCCACTTAGGCATAGTGACAACATCAATGGGAAAAGTATTCTCAACAACATCTATAACCTCCTCATCAACCTCCTCAAAGAAATGATCCTCAAGATGAGATGAAGAAGAAGAAGGAGGCATGGAAGAAGATGAAGAATCATGAGGAGTGAAGCACTCATCAAACTGAACATGTGTTCAAAAAATAACGTCATGAGTATCAAGATCTAGAAGTCGATAAGCTCTCATGTCCTCACAATACCCTACAAATATCAAGGGTTTGCTCTTCTTATCCAAATCTTTCCTTTTCTTATTTGGCACAAATTCCCAAGCATGGCTCCCAAAGACTCAAAAAAATGAGACATCCGGCTTAGTGTTAGATCAAGCTTCCTCTAGAGTCAAATACTCAAGTGCTCTGTGGGTGTGTGATTCTAAATGTAGGTAGCACAATTAATCGCTTACCCAATAGATAAGAGGAAAATATCTAGAATGCATCATACAATTAGCCATTTCCTTCAAAGTTCTATTCTTTCTTTATGCTAAGCCATTATGTTGTGGAGTATGAGGAACAAATGCTTTGGTGAATAATGCTTTGAGTTGCCAAAAATTCAGAAAACTCATTGCTGAAGTACTCCCCCATTATCGATGTACGAAGGTTCTTTATGCTACTAGAAGATTGTTTCTCAACCAAAGCCTTGAATACTTTAAAGTGTGAAAAACATCACTTTTATACTTGATAAAATAAACCTAAGTATGCCTAAAGAAATTATCAATAAACATAAGTGCATACTTAGCTCCATTGAAAGATGGGGTAGGAAAAACCATCAAGTCACTATGAACAAGCTCAAGTGGTAAAGAAACTCTCTTAGGCAAATTCTTAGGAAAAGATCTTGGTTTTGTTTCCCTAATGCACCATGACAAACTCCCTCAAGACAATAAACTCTAGGAGACCATCTACCATACCATGAGTGCTCAACTCCTTCAAATATCTATAATTGAGATGTCCAAATATTTCATGCCAAAGCTTACTCTCTAAATCTGCATGAGAAACCAATCTTGTCCCTATAGAAGAAGTGTCATCAAAACCCTCAAAGTGATATAGTCTAGAACTATGATCAACAATACCCTAAGCAACCAATGAATGAGGCTCCAACAAAGTTTGTACTTCTACTCCATGTGGTGTAAAAGTCACTATTTTTCCTTGACCAGAATGACAAATTTGATATACAGAAAGCAAATTTATAGTGATGTTAGGAACATATAGTGCATCTTGATACTACCACCATCAAGTTGTATATCACCTTTTCCTTTAATAGAAAGAAAGGAAGAATCTCCAACCTCAATTTTTGAAGTAGAACTCAAACCTAGAGAAACAAAAGACTCCTTGGAAGAAGTCATGTGATGAGAAGCACTAGAATCTATAACCGGACTATCTACAAGTGGTGAATAAGATCTCCCAACAACATTAAGTGCTTTACCATGCTGATTAGAAGGAGGTGGCATGGAGATAGAAATTTTTTGTTTGTTGAACACATCCTCTAAGGCTTGCATTCGCTTATAACACCTATATTCTTCATGATTACTACCCCGCAAAAAAGAGCATGAACGACTAGACTTATTCTTGGATTTAGAAGACTCTATGGGTTTTGAGTTGTTTTCTTTGGGTTTAGGAGAATTTTGAGATGGAGAAGGTATGGATTTAGTTTTACTATTTGTTTTCCCTTGCCCTTAGGATTAATGATGAAAGGCGGAAGGCTCAAGGTGAGAAAATTTGGATTCTTCCTAGTAAGTCTTTCAAAAAATGTTACTAAGTTAGGCATTTTGAATATGTCACCTAAGGCATCCATGCTAGAGAAAAGGTAGAAGTAAAAATTTGGAATGGTCCTCTTAACTTGGATAGATTCAAGTATACACACTCTTCATCTTTCTTATCTCTTCCACTCCCCTTCAACTACGTCAAAAAACTATTGAACTTTGTAAGATAGTCTATAATTGTTGGAAAATATTCAGGATTAAGAGAGGTGATCTCAATGTCAAGTTGCATGGCTCTCATATGATCCACCTTACCAAATAAATCCTCCAATTTCTCCCAAATTTTGAAAGGAGAGTCACATTTTTCTAAATGAAACAAAATAATGTCACTTACATAAGTTCCTATCAAACCCATACACTCATAAAATTTTCATTGGTACTAAAATTTTCATATACTCTAGTGAACACTAGTTGTTCTGAATAAGTTAAAGCCCATAATCCTTTCCACTTGATTATTGTTTCCATTCTTGGTTTCCATGTGTGGTAATTATGTGTTGTTAATGGCTCAACATGATCTAATGCAGAAGTAGACGCCATCCTCAAAAAATCACCAAAAGAAATGCAAGAACCAAGCAATACAACAAGAGCCCCAAGTAATGCAACAAGACACGGCCATCCCAGTACCTGCTAAATGAGGAAATAACCATAATCCTTCTACATGTAACCCAAAAATGATGCACTTTTGCACTAGAAAAAAACCCAGGTGTAGATCTTGAGAAATCCAACAAACCTAGAAATTGATTTCCTCGGTTTCTTTGTTGTCCGGCATGAATCCCGAGGCAAACCAAAGTGTTTCTCTGCAACCACCAAAGAAATAAGAAAACTGATTGCCACCAAAAAGGACAAGTTTACAAATCAATCTTAGGGTTTCCACACCTTTCGGATCCAATGGTGGCCTCTATTTTGCATAAAAATGCACGCAACAACAAAATACAGACAAATCCACGAATATATGAATATACAAAAATGCTTGCAGAAACAAAATTTACAGACGGATGTCAACAGCAATCTCCGCTCTTATACCATAAAAGGAATGATAATCAGATCGTACCAAACTAAGAACATAGATGCTAATCAAACATTACAATCAATAAGATGAAAGCAATTCACTAGAATAAATTTACATAAACCTTTACAAACAAATGAGCAGCGATATCATATATTATTATGCAACTCAATGAAATACAATGAAAATGAGACTTGCTTATATAGAAGCAAGGAATAACAATCTAAGAATCATTCAAGGTCATAGACCAAGCCATAAATCATGGAAAGAACTAGTCATCAAAGAACTAGTTATTTCCATAGATTTAGGAGAGAACTAGACATCAAGGATCTAGTCCATACCATATATCAAGGAAAGAACTAGTCAATACCATAGATCAAGGAAAGAACTATACCTAACAACTAAATAATATCTCTCTAATATCTAAGTAAATAAAGATAAATATCCACACACATAAGAGGGTGAGGATAAATACAATAAAGGTAAATAAAGTACCTAGGTGAACATGAGCTAAGGTAAATACCTACTCTAACAAGAGGAAAGACCTTCGACCCGAGAAAAATTTAGAACTTGAGCATATAAAGCGGAAACTAGCGCTCGAGATCGGACACTAGCACCTAGGGTGCCACTAACCTCTTGTGGGAATCTTTTCCTTCATATTTATGTACTTTTGAATCTTCATCGATCCTTTACTGAAAAAAAATTCCAACCAATTCCAAAAATTACTCACATCCATATCATCTCCAGTTATTGCATAGAATCAGCTAAGTTGTCTCCCTCTCTCATTTTCTTAGGGTTTTATATTATTGCATGCTTATTTCTTGTGTCTTACTATAATTTATCATTTGTATATCATCAGTTATAGTAGTTACTCTAAAATTAAGGTTTAATTACAATATTATATAAAAATTGTGCCCCTCTCCTATTGGTTAGAATTTTACAAGTTAAAACATAAAACAAATCTAAAAGTTCATGTGGTGACTTAAGTGATTTTTAACTTGAGATGGGCTCCATTCCCTCCCAAGTGTATTTTGGAACCACATTTTCACCTTGGGCATACTTATAAGGTGCAATTACACTCAAAAGTTTGCCCAAGGGCAAAGAGGCTTTCATTCTCCCACCTTGCACTCCTCCACTCTCCCACATTCCCTCCCCCTCTTCCACTTTCACCATATAAAAATCACTCATCATTGCAGCCATTAAAAGACATTTGGATTTGGTTCACCACGTTCAAACACCAAAAACTTTTCTTTGTGACCTAGACGTCAAAATCTTGTTTTTCGTAACTTTTGATTACATGCTTTGTTTTCCTCGAAAACTTGATCATCCCTTCCTCTACATAATACCTTTAATATGAATGTAAGATAGATTTCATTGATGGTCTAAAAATTTTCATAGCCATATCAAATTTCTAGTAAAACATAATGTTTTGTTAGATCTATTAGTTTAGGATTTATTTTCCTTGCTTTACTTGCATTATCCTACTCGGGATATTCCACCTCACTTGGAGTTTCCCTACACTTATGGGATATTCTTTCTTAGGTGCACACTTGAATACACTATTGTAGGTGTTGGTTACCACTTGATCACACTATTTTAGGTGTTAGTCACCACTTGACTACACCATTCTAGTTGTTGGTTACCACTATTACAAGTGGAGATTGTCATGATTCTAGGAGGAGGTTACACATTCACCTCTTATATATACATCTCTTACATTATTTTATTTGATTGTATTGAGTTGGAGCTATTTTTGTGTTACTGCAATTATCTCTCTTGTATTTTTACAATTTGCATTTTTGTATGCTTGCGTTGCTTTTTCTTAGAACAATTCATGTCCTGACATCATTCACCTATGCATTATACGAACCAATAGATCTATGGCGCTTCTCCAATATGGTATCGTAGATGAGATGGTATTCAGCTTATCAGTTAATATTCTACAAATTTATTTTCATTTGAGATCAATATTTGCAGTATTTGGGTGTTCTTTAGTGTTGGTTTTGACTTGTTTCTCGGTATATATAATATTTTTACGGGATTATGAGGTGTACATACCTACATAGTGCATATACAATTTTGATATTGCTTTTATGCATGTCAATCATTATTGTAGGTGTTTCACCTCAAATTAATGTGATAAAATAGATAAGTAGGTAACGGACATAGGAGGAATACATCTGTATGTAGACGGTAGAAGTCATTACACACATTGTAGACATTGAATCATGCTAGTTGTAGAGAGCTTCCCTTTGGCTAGGAGGAATGACCCGTATAAGAATCACAACAAGACCACCAAATAGTATTAAGTAGCAAGAGTCGAGGACTACTGTGCAGGCTAGATTTGGGAAGTGTGAAACTTCCTCGAATGGCTTTCAATCCTCTGTTTAATACAACTTAATGTAAGAAATAACACTTCTTATTGTATTTGATAAGATTTAGGTATCTCTATTGACATACAACAAGTGAATTTAACTCAACAAGCAATGGTTAGAATTAAATTTAGATGATTAATGGGTTGGTTTGGGTCTGCAGGTATAGCAGGGATGAAGGTGAGGTTTGGGTGAAATTAGGCAAGGTTTTGGGTTGTTTTAGGGAAGTTGTTAACTCGCTGTTATAGACAAAATTTCCAGTCTCAAAGACTAGTATCGATTGGTCAAGCTGATGTCGGTATACGAGATAGACCGACATTGGTTAGCTAACCGGTGTTAGAAAAATAGGAGTTTTGGCCTCTCTGTGATTGCACTGAGAGAGCTAAGGAGGTTTGGGAAGGACGGAATGGTGTTGATTAATACTTATCAAGGTACATAGGGTAATAGGATAGGTGAAATGGCTCTGGTTGGTAGAAAAGGTGATAAACAAGTAGAAGGTGGTAATGAGATAGAGAGAAATTAAATGAAAGCAGTAAATGAAATGATTAAGATCAAACACACAAGCTTAATAAGTAAGAATAGTTTACTTATCGATAAATTGTGTAGAGATCTGGATGTGGTAGGAATGGTTGATCATTTGGAGATGAAGTGTGATTGTGTCCAGTGCTAAGGTAGTAGTGCCTGTGTGCTCTATCATGTCAACCTGAAACTATGGATGAGATGATCGGATGTTGGTGGAGGTGTGATGTGCTCTGGTTCATCATCAAGAAGCTTGAGTGCTTGAGAGTTTGAATTCCAAATCTTTGTGAATGAATGAATTAGAGAACCCATGCAAAGAGTTAGAAACTCATATTTAAGGGTAACCAATGGTGGTTAGGGAACCGCATCATCGTGAGGAAAACCAGCATTCGGTTAGGGAGAATTAGTTAAAGTTACCAAAAATAGTCGATATTCAATATTTTGGTGGGATCTTGATTGCTACTTCGGATCTCAAGTGAGGGTTGGTGCACTAGATAAGTTGGAGTGTTGTTATAGAATGAATAGGACTTTAATTTTAGGGTTAGACTAAGTCCCATTTGGTTGGGATAAGTAGGGATCTAGTCTTAGTTAATCAATAGGCTAGGAATAAGTCCATGGTGAGGTGTCTAGGTGAGGTGTAAATTAACTTAATTAAATTAATTAATAATGTGAGGATGAATATTAATTCAATTATAAGTGATTAAATTAATATCCAGGTGTGAAAGGGGAGTATGGCTAGGTATATGCATTGTGTTTATTAATTAAAAGGGGCCAAGGGGAGTGTGACCCAAATTTAGTGTCTACATTTTCCCCTTTTTGTCACGTAGCTTGTATTGATAAGTGACACTAACAAAAATAGGAATTCGTTGTCCTAGGTATGAGTGAAGGTTAGGTTGCCCCAAGTATGGGTGGAGGTGATCCCCCTCAAACCAAGAACTGATGAAAGGTTAGGCTGAGGTGGTGATTGGTTTGACAAAATGATAAGTGATGAAAAATGAGGGTGGGTGGTGTGTAGGTAGTGATGATATTGGCATGGGTAATAGGTGGGGGCATTCAAACACATGCACACGTATAGAATGCAATAAGGTACTAGGTTAAAGAGCTTGCAAACTCTACTTTGTCAAATGTTGATAGGCTTATCTAAACAAGGTTGATGTGATCCAGGTATCCAAGTTATAGGATATGGTCCTAAAAAACAACTAGGCTAGGTGCAAGAACTAGATTTAGGTTTGTTTTAAAGCACCAAAAGGTTTGGTGGGATAAACAACATGGCATTAGGAAAAGGCAAGGTCATTAGGCTAAACAACATGAGTAGTGTCATCATCAAGGTAAAGCGAGTAAGTGAACTTGAGTGTCGAATGGGAGAGGTCGGGTTGGGTTGATAGGTAAGGTTGATAGGTAAGGCCTCGGGTAAGGATGTGGTATAGGAACAAATGTGCTCCAAATGAAATGAAGGTCGTGGCTAGATTAGAAGGTAATAAGGAGAGACCACAACTTTGGGTACGGGTGGGGTAGCTACAAAATTGATTTTTGGCAATCCCATATGGTGAAGTTAGGAAAAATGGGTTAGGTATGGTGACTAATACCAGTCACGTAAACCGATACTAGTCAAGAAAAATCGGTGTCGTTCAACTAGGGCTTCTAACCAACATTGTTCATTTAAATTTGGTAATAAAACACAAAAACCATGTTTTGAAAAGTTCATTTGTGCATTTCTATTTTAGTAAAATGAAAGAGAGAAATTTGGTCTTTTGATGTGGGATAAAGTGACAAGGCTATTGTCTAAGCTAAGTTGGAGTGAGTTGAGAGGAGGAAGGAGTGGATTTTGTGGACCCACGAGATTGATTTGAGTGATTTCGTTGGTTGATTGTTGAGAGAGTACTTAAGCCATGATAGAGGTAGGAGAGGGAGTTAAAGTACCTATCATTCGTTCGAGACCGAAGATCCCACCGAGGAGATGGCATCGAGTAGAGGTAGGATTCAATCCTCAGTGTTTGTTTGTGATTAAACTTTGAGGTAAAAATGAAGAAATGGGGTTTGAAAATGTAAATGTGAAATTTAGTTTAAAATGAATGAAATTGGGTACGAGGAGGGTGGAATGTAGGCTAAATAGGTGGGAAAATGAATGAGGGTGAGAATTAGAGGGATTTGGATAGGTTTTAGGTTGTTTTTTTAATTTTTTTGAAAGTTGGGGCATGGGGTTCAGCTTGGGGCCGAACTAGTGACCGACTCGATCGAGGCATTAGCTGATGTCGAGTAGGCTTTCCGGTGTCGGTGGGTAAAATGGGTGACCGCACTGGTTGGTAATGGTGGTCACTTGTAAAAATTTACCGAGCCCTAAAAGTCTTAGGTGTAGAGGAAAAAATGGGATAAAATTAAATGGTAGAAGAAATAGTTAGGTAATGGGGTAAAAGTAGATAGATGAGGGGTATAGAAATATAGAATTAGGTGGGTGTAGGGTGAATGTAGGGAAGAATAGGTGTGTGGTAGGTGAAGGAGGTGTCAAATAGTGAAGGAAAGAAAGGGAAGAAATAGAATATGGGGGAGTGTTTAGGCTAGATAAAATGTATAATAGGTCAGTGCAATAGGTAGGAAATGGATAGGTAGGTAGGGAAATAATGTGTGTTGGATGGGACTAGGTAGAAGTGAAGAGATGAGTAAAATAGGTGATTACTTGACATTTTGATGGTATGGATGCAGGCACAGCACTAGATGACGATGCATGATAGAGTGTCACCTCTATTGGTACATATGCGAGTGAGTGTCACTTGGAGGAGTGGGACCACATGAGAGATGTGGGACTTTTGAGTGTTCGGAGATATAGGTATATTGATCATAGTCTGATGGTCACTCTCATCGATAGATGGGATGTAGTGACCAATACCTTCAACTTACCTACTAGTGAGATGACCATCACGCTAGAGAATATGTACCAAATTTTACGATTATCAATCGTGGGGAGATAGTATATCAGATATCATCAGATGAGGCATTTGATCCTATTGTTGTCATCTTTGGATAGGTAGTGGGTGACTGATGAGCATAGTGCCAACATCATTTATGGGTCGATGTACATTACACATCCTCAGGAGACCAGGTTGGTAGTGTTGATGATGGTGGCTGGTGGGATGTTACGCACTCCTAGATTCAGAGGGAAACAGGTTTCCCTAAGCATTGATGGGGGTATTATAGGATATGATTGAGGAGTGCATTTTTTCATATGGGATCCTACATATCTCAGTGCAGCTATATAAGGAGCTTTGGTCCTATCAGAAGGATGCGGCGGTATGACATCATTGTACATATTTATTACATTGTTGGGCGTATGAGCACATAGTTATTGTGCGCCCACAGGGACTTCCGCTAGCAGATTGGCATCATGGTGTTACTAGAGCTGGATACAAGAGATGGTTGGCAATAGAGGCTCATCCATGAGTTGAGGAGGCAACACATGATGTGACCTATTACAGGTAGGAGTTAGAGGGGTTATATGTTATGGACATAGTATGGTGGCCATATGTGGATTTCCCATCATATGGAGGTATGGCAGAGGAGTTGTAGGGTTTACAGTTAGTTAGATGGATACAAAGAAGGCGTGTTGGTGAGCATGAGATGATTCCAGTGGATAAGGTCGACACCGGTTTGGGCTACACAAGATGTGCCTCCACCATTTCCTTAGTATCGTAGAGACGATGTGGAGAGACCCTTATCTCCACCACATCCGAGCGAGGCTATTAGGGAAGGAGGATCAGGTGGTAGATAGGAGGATAGATGACATAGGTGTGATGAATGGTTACATATGCTTTAGTGGCAACCCAAATTCTGACAAGCATTACCTCCATGGCCGGGTCACCATACTTAGCCACGTGATGGTGTAGAGATTCCTACGGGGGTAGGTGACTACCTTATATGTGTAGTTGACATAGGTGCGAGCACATGTAGCTACCCACAAGACAGGGGACAGCGGCTTACAGGGCAGTAGCACAGTGCGAGCTCAAGCTCCTGCATGGCACCCATCGGGAATAGAGGATAGGTAGCAGTCTTGTAAGCTTAGGTTATAGTTTTACAGGTTAGTTAGCATGACATCCCATGCCTGAGTCACGACATTACAAGTGTAGATAGCTACATAGGTCTTTAGCATAGGCACCATCCCAAGCAGAGATAGGGTCGCGTTATAAAGGAAGGAGGCCGGGGGCTACATGTTCGAGGATAAGGGCCACTTTTATTAGGGAAGCGTCCATAGGTTAGAGTTAGGGTGATGTCCACACCTAGATAGTGTCTATGGAGAGATTCATGGATTCCCCCGAACAAGGCTTGGTATTATCAGACAAGCTAGCAAACGTAGGTATTTAGGTTATATCATACGTTGAGCATAGGGCCAAAGGTGGCTAGTCAAAGGACAAGACATGGACCTCCAATACTAGTCCACGTAGCCATCACCTCCTAAACGTGGTGAGAGGAGGTGATGATGACCAGGCGAGGGTGGGGAGATTATGAGTGAGTGGAGGGTAGGACCACTGAGGGTTCCCTGTGATATCGGAGATGAATGACCTATACTAGAGTGAGACAGAGGATGATATGTGCTACCATATTTTGATTGTTGATATATATACCAGCATGTGTGCCAAAGATGTGAGATTGTACATGAGAGTTTTGAGATATTATTATTATTTAAACCCTGTGTATATATGTATTGAAACACAGACATTCCCTTATTAGCAAATTCTAGGTTTGGCGCATGGATTAGCTTTGATTTCTTCTTCTATCTTCCTTCTGATATATCACACAGACCATTGATTGCACACATACACATATTGAACATAGATATAATCAACACACTTCTAATTATATTAACTTATAGTAATCAATACATTCATACTGCATACATATTGTTTACTACAGACTTCTATTACAATCCAATTTACTCTCTTACATTCTATATATTTTCCCATAGCTATGCACTCCATTATATAGGAGCTGCACACTAACAACTCACATAACAATCTCTGTCTTATATGCAACCTCTCAACAATTTCTTTGGTTGCATATGAAACCAATTCTCCCGAATGGTTTCAACTAATTAACAATACTAATAATAAAACAATTCCATATTGTTTTATTATCTAACTTACTAACTTACTTAATAACTAGTTACCATATAGTAAATACTATTTACTATATGTAACTTTACATTTACATTACAATTATATTATCCATGATAATATTATATCCACAATAATAATATCCTAATGTTCACACTAGAACATAGAATATCTCTAACACACCCCCTTAGTGTGAACATGGGGTAAGATCTCCTAGAAACATCAAACTTGTCGGAGTAGCCGTTGCTACTGGATCTTGTTATCTGGATCTTGTTGTTAATGATCATCCTTTTCATATGAACATATTCATTGACTGATCACCTTCTAACAAAGTACCTTCTACCAAAGTATGACAATCGAGGATCATGCGACGGTCATTGGACCAGACGTAGATGCTTTGCCCCTATAAGCTGAATCAAGTAGCTTGCTTCTTCTACACCAAATAGACACTCAAGAACTATTGTTATTCTATGTGAACACATTAAAATCAAAACATGAAAATAGTTTCACCCCCTTGTTTATAAACACACCACACAACTGAAATAGAACATCACCACATTTTTTTGTGACCTCGTCATTGGTGAATGACGAGAGGACGTTGATTGTTCTCCTTCCTCCTTTGCCTCCTTCCTCCAACAAGAGAAGAGTCTACCATAGGAATTCCTCATCACTAGGACAAGAAAGTTATTCATCAGTTGAGTAGGCTTCCCAATCAATTTCTACTTCAGCTAGAAGGGATTTCTGATCTATCTTGTCATCAAGAAGATCCTGAGCTCTCTTTTTACAGTTCAATATTACATGCCCAATCTCATTACAATAAAAGCATTTTATTTTCCCATGTGAAGGAACCTACTTTGGTTTTTTTTTTTCTTCTTAGATAAGGAGCTAGGTTTTTTCTTACATATATTACTTCTTCATGTTCTTCATGACTGCTTTGTTCTAACAATGTAGAAATCACTCCTAAACTAATAGTAACTTTACTCAAAGTAAATACAATATTTGAGTAACTCTTAGGCATGTTATTAAGAAGAATAGGTTTAGCACCATCATCTTTTACATGTTCTTTAATTCCAACAAGTTGATTTAATAAGGAACGGAACTTATTGATATGATCTACCATTTTGGAAATATCTTCCATCTTCAATCCATACGAGACATTGTTTCAAATGACATCTTTGTTGTTTCTACTTGAGATCCAAAAATATTGTTGAGGGAATCCCAAATATCCTTTGCAGATTTGGATAAATCCACATGATGTAAATACGATTTTGACAACCCTAATCCAATGGTCCCAATGTCTCTTTGATCCTTCACATTCCACTTTTCCAATTCATTTCCTCTAGTGGGTGGAATTGAATTCGCTTCATCACATCCCATAGATCCTTCTCTATGACATGCGAATGACATCCGTAAATGCCAAGTGTGAAAATCTTGGCCTTCAAATTTATCTATCTGGTTTAGATTAGTCCTTTCCATATTCTTCAAGTACTATTAACCAAAATACTGAAATATTCTTGTAATAAATATTTCTTTTCAATAATAGTACAACAAATACACTATCAATGATATAAGTATTTATCTCGTACTATTTTTTATTTTTACAAAACTGTTCATGCGACTTAAAACATTATTTCAGCATTCTTCTGCACAGAATCTGATATAGATGAAAACTACAAAGTTGTGCGTATTTTCAATACCTTTCCAAAAAAAACAAATCACCTCAATCGACATTTTATGCAAAATTTATGTCCATTTTACTAAACACTACTTGGAAGCTTTTTCATGACTAGATTTCTTAAACTGATATTGTTGATCAAAGAATACTTGTCTAAAATCAAAACAAGGAGTCCACACAAGATAGTAGGCCAAGAAAAAGGTGAGGAAGGACAGGGAGGGACTGCGCGCAAAGGGTAAGTTCATATTTCAGACTTAGCCGATTTTGAGTATGAAGATCTATTTTTAGAAGATGGCATGTGCAACACATCAACGATGTAGAGATGTGTGCACAATACATTTTCCATATTTGGAGAAGTAGTTTAAAGCATATATGCATGAAGATGAGCTAAGAATAGACATTGACACTTCAGTTAAACTGTAAGAGAACTATAGATAGCGCACTTGTATGTGTGGCTATAATTTTAAACAAAGGTGTGCCTAATATCATAGCATGCAACCTATTTCTGGAGTAGTTAAGTGGTGAAGGGAAAGTCCCCACCCTATATATATGATGTTAGGTGCATAGTAGAAAGAGATATAGAGAGATCAAAGAGCGGTGTATGTATGATTTTAGACGTATGAATGTGTGTATCAGATCCATACGCGCCTTGATATAAATTGATAGTATTGTAAGGAGCTTCTATATTTATTAATAGATGGAAGATATTGGTTGAATCTAAGTGTCATTTTGTGTAATTGAGTAGTGCATGTTATTAATTCAATGATGATTACTGTTTAAGCTTGTTCTTTCATAGATCTATGGGAAGATTCCATTGTAGAGTGATGAATTAGTTATGAATCTATATGTTTCTATTTTCATCATGCTAACATCCTACTACAACAACCCTAAAGGGACTTGGTACCTTTGCACGCTTCTGAGTTAGCGCTTAGTCTAGGTCTGAGTGATGTGCCAAAGGCCACGTTAGGGTGTTATCTTGCGAATTCTAGGCTACATCATTGGTTCCATTGCTTTGCGACCTCTTTTTCAATTTTTTGAGGATGGTTCATGATGAAGACTTAATCTTGTTAACTCTGCAAGTATTGAGGAATAGATACATGATTTAGAGGAAGAATATGCATGACAGTTCAGTAGTGGATCTGAGTTTAACGCACGCATTTGGGTAGAATAGAACTCCGTATGACAGCTTATATGAGAGCTTTTATGTTATCTTTCTAGTAGAACTATATGAGTGGCTTACTACTTATGCATCTCAGTGGAATTAGAGGTATTGCGCACTTGTTTGGACACATAAATAATTTTAGGCCCTTTATGATGTTGATCTGATCTGGACTCGTGTGGTGGATACATGGTTTCGTGGTGTTCTAAATAGTTATATTCGAAATATTCAATTTTGACATACTCTTTCCCAAAGGTCACTTTGAATTTTAGTTTTTGAGGTATCTATGAGGAACATATTTGCACGGTATTCCACTGGTGATCAAAATCTTAATGGTAACCTTGAACACTGGAGAGTAAACCGATGGCTAGCTAAACTTTACCACATGTGAAGGTAGGAACAGTTTGGTATTAAGATGGCAGGACTTAGTGTTAGAAAGCGAGTGAAGAAAGGTGGCTTAAGTATAATTAGGTGTGTGAGAGGAAATAGAGAAGCAGCATTCCATTGTAGAAAGTATGGTGTTGAGGAGAGAGTTGGCTCGTGAAGGATTTACAGCTCGCGTAGAAGACATGGAGCCAGCATCAAGAACTCCCCCATCTTGGAAATCATGATAGAGATCCCTTCTCGGCCTCACATAGAAGTGCATCGCCAAAGACTACTTGGGCCATAGGCACACATCTTAATCCACCGATGACCTAGCCTTTGCACTTGGTTTTCAAAAGTATCTAGTATGATGAGTAACCAAGAAAATTAACTTAGGAAGTAGGAAAGTGAGAGTAAGTCGGGGTCAAGTACATCAATGGAAGGACAGATGGCTTTAATGTCATTTAGAGGAGCATTCTCGGGCACATCATCCACACTGTAATGTAAGCGCGTAGAACACTAGACTCACATCCGGAAGTGGAAATACTTCACGAGAATGTAGGGGTTACATGACATTACTCATTTTCATAAAGACGGTGGAGTACATCTACAAGCCCTATTTCCGACTACTGTGGTGAATCGGGAGGTATAGATGGCTCTAGTTCCAGTGGATCTAGTGGTTCTAGAGGCAGAGGGAGTCAAGAGGTTCGGATCGGTGGTCGAGGTCCGAGCAATCACAAAATATCTATATGGAGATGTCTCTTTGTCTCCCGGAGTATAGAGGTATAAAGGATGTTGTTGAGCATGTGCATATGTGTGAAATCGTATGGCACACTAAAGGGATTATAGCTATTGAGTAAAAAGGCAAGTGAATTCAATACTACTGCATTACGGGGGCATGCGCATAGGTGGTATAGGAAGTTTGACCCTAATCAAACTTGTGTGGATTATGCAAAGATTTGAGGATGCTTTCTTGAAAGAGTTCCATATCCCGAGTTTGAGTAGAAGAGTATAAGTGCACTCAAAGATATAAAGAAAGGCACTACCGAGAGTGTGTGTGAGTATGATGCCCATTTTAAGACACTTATATCTAAGTTGTCATATGATATCCATCTAGCTTGCATGCACAATGGTTCATCGGAGGGATTGATTACACCATTAGGAGGGTGTTGTCACATAATACATACGGATCCACACGAAGCAAAGCGCCTTTGTGTGCTGAGGTAGTTGGGAGCATTGACATTGGCATTAGCCCATTCTAGAGGCAGATTGCAGCTATGGCTAAGCGGTTGGAGAAGCTATCAAGTGAATTCAGCCCATGAAATGCACTCGGGAATTTGGTGTACAAATTGTGAAGTGGAAGGTCACACCAAGGATAGTTTCCCTCACAGATCTGTATGTTCATTGATCTTAGATCATGAGATTTTCATTTGAACCATGATGTGAGTCACTTTCCTTTGTTACAATATGCGTAATAAGGAAGAATGTATCTTGCTTTTGTAAGATTCGTAGGTCCATGGCCTATGATACTATGGATTTTAAGTTGATTGATCAAATCCAGGATGTCATAGACATTAGAATATGACAAACAAGTATAATAGATAGTTCTAAGGGTAAGAATGAGCACTAGATCAAGATCATAATCAAACACGCTATGACGGGAATGAGGGCATTTTGAAGGAATTCATGGAAGGGGATGTGGATATCGTGGCGAGATATGAAGGACGAGGCCAGGTGTAGGAAGAGTAGAATTCCCTTGTGGAACATGTTATATGTGTGGATCTCCTAACCACTATAGGTTCGAATGTCCTCAAAATAATGCATGTTCTTTATATGGGAAGAACCATAGCTATGAAGACACTGAGACTTATATGAGCATCTCGAGTAAGCAACATAAGCAAGAAAACAAAGGTGTCGGGATGGTTAGAATCCACCGTGTGCAATAAGAGATCAATGGATGCCCAAAATAATAGAAGGACCTGAGGCATTGAAAGTAAAGATTACTACATGCACTAAAGCTATGCACGCGTGAGAGGAATTGCACCAAAAACCTACAATCACCAAGGAGGAGGTTTTGCATGTGAGGTACCAGTTCTACTCATTAGAAGGAAGTTTACTAGGATATCATGAAAGTGCTAAGGAATCTTGAGGTGGTGAGATACAGATATCTAAAGGAGCAAAATAAATCCTCGAGATAGTTCAAAATGATATCGATGATCTGCGGGAAGTGTGTAAGATGTTGCGCCAGAGAACATTATTCCACTATTAGGAAGTTGGTTGAAAGGGAACACTTCATGCGCAAGTCTTAAGACTAGACGATAGATTTTGTATGTAAATCTTCCCTTTGATAGCATTGATTATGACAAAGAAATTACTTTGAATGTTGTTGTGGATGGGTGGCTATTGAGCAACATATTGATCGAAACAGGTGTGGAAGTAAATGTGCTGACATTAGATGCTTAGGTACAAATGGGGAGGCCTCCATTGTAGCCATCATCTAATGTGTTGTTCATGGCAAACCGTACTAAGGCCACCCCCATAGGAGTGTTGAAGGATGCATCTATAACTATACAAGGGGCCAAGTTTATTGGGGATTTTGAGGTATTAGCACTTGTAGAAGCAGACAATTTTCCAGCCTTGCTTGGATGCCCTTGGTGTTATGCAAATAATGTTGACTTGAGATTTAATAAAGGATATATCGGTTTGAAAACAAGGAGGAAAGGGTTGTGATACCCATTAATGAGATGGGAATTCTATGCCATATGTTGAGCCTTTAAGTGAGAAGGACTTAAACAGAGTCTATGTACGCATTATTCGGGACCCGGAGGTGAATGATCCATCAAAGGAAGGCATCCTATGGTGGGAGGATTCCTATTCTATTAGTGATACTATGATTATTTCTTGTGATAATTGGGGTCATGGTACATATGAATTGATAGGGCACGAGGTGAAAAGGATGGCTACGTGCAAGAGTAGATTTCACTCAATTCGACGGATAGGAAGCACAATACCTTGGTATATAGGGACAGAAAAATCTTCCTACCTTTAAGGGTTGTGGAAACATAGTGGGCGAGATCCAATCACGAGAAGGGATATGTTAGTATATACACTACACGGGACAGCGGTGCCACGATGGAAAGTCCACAGGGATAATCTTATAAATTGGGAAGAAATTGGAATAGCTTTGTCCACTAGGTTTATAAGAAACAATGCACCAACATTAATTTACACTTATCATGGTGATCAACCTATTCAACATCACATTTAAGCAAGGTGTGAGAGACTCTACACAAAGAGACAAAGAATCATTACCACCTTCACTCTGGTGCATGATTAGATTACATGCTCCAAGGATGCACACGCACTTGTATGTATATGCAAAACTACATAGAGAAGCCCGGGAACTACAAATATTTGACTACAGGGTATGATCCAAAATTTGACTACTTATCGGCTAAACTTCCTATGAAAGGCATTAAAATTTGTCAAGCGCTTAACTATGGGAGATAGTGTAAAAGTAGAAGAGCATATTCAGGAATTATTTGGGAAGACAAATTCTAGAGCATGTTTTAAAAGGATGAAGAAATAGACTCCAAACTACTTGAGCGCACTTGCCTTGAGAAAGAGAAAGGAAAGATAATCTACATCGTGGATGATGAGGAAGTTGAGAACCTAGATATTAAACATTCACATGAGGTGCCTAAGGTCTTGGACATTACAGGCATAATGATTTGCGTGCCTCTACCATGAACCCATAAAGACAAAGAAGGTGAATATAGGTTCGAGGCTAAGCCCAAGGAGGCCATAATTGGAGACTATTGGTCAAACTTAGAGGTAGCAAAGATCATTGAGTTACTCGTGGATTATCGGACTTATTCCTTGAGGATATCATGAATATAAAGGTGTGCATGAATCACTTGGTGAAATGAAGATCAAACTTAAGGATGGTGCATGACCATTAGGAAGAAACCTTACAAAATGAATCCTAATTTACACAAAAAGGTGAAAGAAGAAATTGATAAAATGTTGAAATCTAGAATTATCAAGCCCCTTGATGAGTCGAGTGGGTTAGCCCAATGATGATCAGTATCAAGAAGGACGGATGGATTAGGATATGTGTGGACTACAGGAGTTGAATGCTACATGTGTCACGAGATCCTTTCCCTACGCCATTTACTGAGGAAATACTAGGAGTTGGAGGGCACAAAATATATTCTTTCACAGATGGATTTTCTGGGTATCATCGAGTTAGGATCACTCGGGAAGATCAAGAAAATACAACATTCACTCTTGAATGGGGTAGATTTTCCTATATTGTGATGCCCTTTGGATTGAAAAACATGTCGAGTTGTATTCTTGTGCATAGTTTTTCGTGGTGTTCAAATATTTTATTCACAACTTACGAGGTTTTATCTAGATGATTGGAAAGTATGTGGGCTTGTGAAAGACCATTGTGACAATTTGCACCTAATGTTTGAATGATGCAGACAATTGAGTATCTCTTTGAACATCAAGAAATGTATCTTTGTAACACCATTTGGGATATTGTTAGGACATATAATCTACAAGGAAGGTTTGTTAGTTGATCTAGCCAGGTTGTCATCATTTTAGGCACTGGAAGCGCCTACCAATCAAATTGGGGTGTGCGGATTTTTAGGTCATATAGGATATTATAGAAAATTCATAAAAGGGTATGCCATAATTATAGCACCCTTGGAAGAATTGTTGAAGGGGAAAGGTACATTTTATTAGGGAGAACTACAACAATGAGCATTTGAGGTATTAAAAGAGAAAATTACTACTGTGCCCATTTTGCATTTTCCATCATGGGAGAAGCCATTTCATGTGCATGTGGACACTTTTGGTATGGCCATTGGTGTTGTGTTAGCTCAACCTAGTGAAGGTATTATTGATCATCCAATCTATTTTGCTAGTAGGAAGTTGATTCTGCTGAATGGAATTATACAACTACATAGCACGAAGCTTTGTCAATGATCTATGCATTGTACAAGTTTTGACAGTACTTGTTAGCAACACCATTTATGTTCTATACGAGATCACATGGCATTGAAGTACTTGGTAAATAAGCCCATCTTACAAGGGCACATATGTAGATGGGTGCTCTTATTTCAAGAGTTTGACTTCACACTTGTGGTGAAGCTAGGGAAAAGTAATTCTAGACTAGACCATTTATCTAGAATCAATTCAGGAGAGGATTCATAGATAATTGAAGAGACAATGTCGGATGCACAATTATATAGGTTACAACATGTGCCACATGGAATTAGAAGACATTGTTGTCTTTCTATGAATAGGTATGGCACCAGAAGGAATGAAAGCATTAGAAAAGAAGCATCTTGTTATATGTGCAACACCATTTATGTTAATCAGTGGTGACACCCATCTCAATCTAGGCGAGAGATGAAGTGTTACGTCGTTGTGTGTTAGAGCATGAGCGCAAGGATATCATGGAAGAGGCTCATGGTGGTATTGCAGGAGGCCATTATACAGGTGATGTGACTACCTAAAAGATCTTAATTATTGGATTATGGTGGGAGACACTGTATAAAGACTGTAAAGATTATTGTAAGGCGTGTGATCATTTTCAACGCTTTAGGAAAACAAGGGAAAGAGATGAGATGCCTTTAAGACTGATTACTAGAGCCGAACCATTTGAGAAATGGGCCATTAACTTTGTAGGGCCTATTTCACCAAATTGCATGCTGGACTAGATCATGTTATATCATTACTTGCGCACAGATTATCTCCCACGGTGCGGAAGGTACAAAGACCTTACGAAAGACTGTATAGTAGTAGTTACAATAGCTAGGTTTCATGGGATAATGTTCTTACACACTATGGATGTCCTTTAATCTTGAAAAGTGATAGAGGTACACACTTTTTGAATGATACAATCAAGATTTTATTAGATGAGTTTATGGTTGTACACCATAAAACTACACCTTACCATCCTCGGAAAATGGAACTCATGAGGCTTTGACAAAATTTTGGGGACAAAATTTGACAAAAATATGTGATGTTGGAAGAAAGGATTGGGATGACAAAGTGTTAGTTGTGCTTTGGGCATAGAGAACAACTTATAAGAGATTGAACAAGGCCACACCATTGCGGTTGGTGTTTGTACGGAAGCTATTCTTCCTATAGAATTTATGTTACCTTCTTTGCGCATTACGTGCGCTGGAGGTCTAGCTGATGAACATGATTTAGAAGAATGTATTGAAAAGATGATTCAGCTAGATGAACATCGAGCCATAAGCAGGATGGAGTCGGAAGTAGGAAAGGCCACGCAGTGAAGGCATGGCATGATAGAAACATAAGGGATAAGAAGTTTGAGATTGGACAAATGGTACTTCTTTATGACTCAAATTTCTTGCACCATCCAGGCAAGCTCAAAGTACATTGGTTGGGGCCGTATGTTATCACTTCTATACTTGAATCAGGTGCATGCCAGTTAGAAGCACTTGATGGAACATGGCTACCCAATTACTTTAACGAGTAGGTTGAAGCCCTACTATAAATAAGTCTTCTTGGTGTTTGTAATAAGGCAATATTGCCATTTAGTTTAGGTTTTCAATTATGTATTTCCTTCATTGTCATTATGCTTTGTCAATTTAGTTGTTGTTTGTGTAATAAGTGTTCTTTCAAGTGCGTGAAGCTAATTATTTGATGAAGAATGTTTATGCGTAGAGGACTACACATACTTTTAGTGTGGGGTGGTTATAGATTACCCAAGAAAAAGACTGGGATTTGAAAGGTGAAATGAATATGCTAATATGGGTGTGCTTTAAGTCAAAATAAGATTTCTTCTCTAAAAGGTGACGAAGGATGGAGATGGATGAAGGAGCAAGTATAACATGAGGTAAGTGGAGGCCATGTTAGGCTACTTAGAGAAGGTGCGGAGATGAGGTACTCAAGGTGTAGGAGTGCATGATGAAGAAAATTCTATGACCAGTGGGTAGGAAGGTGCGCTATTTAGAAGGTTATAGCTAGGTGTGAAGATGACATGTACTAATGAATGAATTTGGTCAATGAATGAAGGGATATTTGGTAGGTGAGGAGTAATAAATGCATCAAAATTTGAAAAAAATATATAAGGATGGGATGCGAGATTCATTTCTTTACCATTGCGATTAAGAGTATTTGAGAGAAGAGCCAAGTGCGAAGAGTCGAGTGATCACGTTAAGGTGCGAAGGGTGTGAAACCAAGAGTGATTACCAAATCTGTCTTGCATAAGAAGCTTGCGTCCACACGGTAGTGAATGGTTTGAAAAGTAGGGAGATAGATAGAGTTAGGTTACAAGGAAGTTTCCACCTAGGTCATACTTGCATCGAGCTGAGGTTTTAATTCATGGAGTTGCGGGGTTGTAGAAGAAACATTTGCAGCGTAGAAGTGGCACGAAGAAGGAGTCTATAGCGACGGTAAAAGGAAAGAATAAAGTAGTTGTCGAGGAAGAAGGAATGGCACTGCCAGCCATTTTACGAGATCACGATACCCAAAAGGAGTCATTTAGAAGCTAGAATGGGATTCACCCATTAGAAAAAGTAAAGTGAGTGAATATAATCACGGGACATCGGAAAACAATAAGGAGCTCAATTCCTTGTTTATGGCATTTAGAAACAACCAAATGCCACGGTAGATGACATGCCAATATATGACGATGCGGAGTGAAAAACTTTTGAAGAAGGGTAATTGGGTGTATTAGTTGTATGGTGGCATATTTTGGGAAGTATAGGCCCTTGGCCTGTGGCTCATAGAACATGCAAT